>RJWM01002404.1:0-44853 GCA_004363535.1 Dasyprocta punctata
CTCTGAGAAGTGTGTATTCATCTCAGATGCCCATTTTTGGATTGGGTCCTTGAATTTCAGGAGCCTGATTTTTTAATAAACTTTATATGTCTTAGATACAAGTCCTTGGTCTGATGGACAATTGGCTAAGATATTTTCCCAATTGGTGGGTTTACTTTTCACTCTGTTGGAGATTTCTTTTGACATGCAAAAACTTTTTAATAAGATGAGATTCCATTTGGTGATTCCGGGAAGTATTTCCTGTGCAGTTGGATTTTTGTGAATAAACTCTCTGCCTACTCCAATGTCATCAAGATTTTTACCTACTTCGTCTTCTAGCAAATTTAGTGTCTCTGTTTAATATTCAGATTTTTGATCCATTTTGACTTCATTTTAGTGCATGGTGATAGTCATGGAACTAGTTTTACTTTACAGCAAATGGAAAGCCAGTTTTTCCAGCACCACTTATTAAAGAGGCTATCTTTCTTCCAACGTACATGTTTGGCCCCTTTGCCAAAGATGAGGTGGCTGAGTGTGTTTGTAGTTGTGGCTGTATCTTCTAATCTATTCCATTGATCTTCAGGTCTGTTTTGATTCCAGTACCATGCTGATTTTATCACAGTAGCTTTGTAGTATAGTTTCAAGTCAGGGATTGTGATGCCTCCTGCCTTCCCTTTGTTGCCCAGAATTGCCTTTGCTATTGTAGGTCTTTTCTGGTTGCAGATGAATTTCAGGAATGCTTTCTCTAGCTCTGTGAGGTAGGGAAGTGGTATTCTGATTGGAATTGCATTAAATCTGTATAATAATTTTGGGAGAATGGCCATTTTCATGATGTTTGTTCTTCCTATCCATGAACATGGAATATCTACTGGCAGTTTCCAGTTTATCTTTGCCTCTGTTGTTACTGCTATATTGTTGCTATTGCCAAGATGGCATAGTTTCTATCAATCAGTTTTAATGGTATGCTAATATATGTATTGTCTAATGTACTATGTTTCATTCCTGGAGAAGTTGAGAGCAATTACAATGTACCTTCCCCTTCCCAATTAATGGAGATGGGTGAATCTTTGGAAAAAGCCAAAGGTTTACAATTATCTATGTCCAGAGCATATCACTGAAAAGTAGACTTGCTAAAGGATCTCCATACTAGCAAAAAAAGTCTTTTTACTAAACCAACCTGGAATCCTCAGTTCATGGCGGGGGGATGGGAGAGAGAGAGAGAAAAGGAAGCAACAAAATGCTTCCAAAACCACCCAAATCCTCCAAAGCTGATTCCTGAGTAACAATTGGGGAGAAAACAAAAATCAAAATACCTGAATATGCAAAATAAAAAAGAAGGAGACAAAAAACAGATGAATTCAAAGATGATATAATGAAACCAATAACAGACTTAATAAACAAAATGATCAGTGAACTTGCAGAAGACACCAATAAAAATGTGAGCTAAGCTAAATGAAACAATGCAAACCATGACTGGCCACTTTAGCAAGGAATTAGAGTCCATGAGATTGTACCAAGTAGAAATCTAGGAGATTATAAATTCTACTGAAATTATGGGAAACAGAAGTAACAAATGCCAAGACAGAGCACAGAACAAGCACATAGTGCTGATGTGCATATGCTCAAAGATACTTTGAAAACAAGAAAGAATATGAAAAATGTATCTAACAGCTACTAGATGAAGCAAAGACTAAGTTAATCTTGATTGAAATTAGTGAAAATAAAAAGACACCACAAATGGCATAAGTAACCTGTATACAGTAATGACAGCAGAAAACTTTCCAAATATGGGGAGGGAATTTAATATACGGATGAGCAAAACATACAATGCTAAATAGTCATACCATGAAGAACTTCTTCATGACTCATCATAGTCAAAATCCAGGAGCACTAAAATGAGAACAGAATCTTAACAGCTGTCAGAGAAAAGGAACAAATAACTTATAAATTTAAACTCAATAGAACTACAGCTGTATTTAAAACAGAAACACTTTAGGCTAAAAGAACTTGGCTGGACACGGTGGCACATGCGTGCATTCCCAGCACTTAGGAGGCTGAGGTAGGAGGATCACCATGAGTTCAAAGTTAGCCTTGGCCACATAGTGATTCAAGCCCAGTCTGAACTACACAATGAGATCTTGTCTCTGAAACAGAAACAAACAAACAAATGAACAAGCAAGCAAGCAAGCAAACAAACAAACAAACAAAAAAGAGGGGCTTAGAAGAGTTTGGAGTAAAGTGCTTCAAACCTTAAAAGAAAACAAAGTTCTGGCCTGGGCTGATGTACCCTAAAACCCCACCTTTCAAAACTGATGGAGTAATAAGTACTTTCCATGATTAAAAGCACTTTTAGAAACAAATGACTACCAAACCAGCAGTACAAACATTTCTTAAAGATAGCTTCAACAGAGTCATTGAAGCTGAGAATGCCAAAAGTGTAATATAATAAATACACCAGGTAGAGTGAACAGTTAAGTAGAAGAGAGAAAAAAGGGAGTCATCCATAGGAAAATAATGCAGTGACAGAATTAAGTCAACAACTTTGAGTAGCAACTCTCAATATAAATGGCTTTAATTTTCCAGTTGCAAGACACCATTGTCAGAATGGATCAAAAAACAAAACTCAATGATACACTGCCTGAAAAGCACATTAATCAAAAAAGAAATTCATAGACTAAAAATCAAAGGATGGAAAACATGTTCCATGAAACGAACCCAGAAACAAGCAAGAGCAGCTATCTTAATTTGAGACAAAATGGACTTCAAAGCAAAACTAATCACAAGAGGCAAACAATTTTACACATGTTGCTTAATTGAAAAATTCAACATGAACCCCAAAAGAAGCAGGAGTAGTTTTCCCGTTTTGAGACAAAAGGGACTTCAATCCAGAACTAATCAGAAGAGGCAAAAATTTTTGCACATAATGCTTAAGGGAAAAATTTGCAAGAAGCTATAACAGCTATAAATATAAATGTACCAAATACCAGTGCATGAATATTCTTAAATCACATACTACTGGACGTAAAAGATTAGGTAAGCATAATAGAGTCGAGGAAACTTAATACACTATTGTCACAAATAGAGAGATCCACTAGACAAAAAATAAAAAATATAAATAATAGAAGTGAGCACACTTTTGAAAAGATGAATTTAATAGATCTATGGTGTTCCACGCATCAACAACAGAATACATTTTTCTTCTCAGAAACACATGGAACTTTCTCCAAATTGGGTTACATGTAGCCCATAGTGCGTACTCAAGTAAGTAAATACATAGTAATAAAAATTAACCCATATATATTATCAGATCATTGTACAATGAAACCAGAATGAATTGGAAAAGAAATTTCAGAAATAATGCAAAGATGTGAAAATTAAACAGTACACTCTTGAATAATCAATAGGCCACAGAAGAAATCAAGAAAGCAATTAAAAAGTTCCTGGAATCACAAAGTAATGCCAGTACAGCATACCAGAATCTAAAAGACATAATGAAAGCAGGCCTAAGATGAATGTTTATAGTGGCAAATGCCCACATTAGCAAAGCAGATTGAGCCCAAGTATATAACCCAATGATACACCTCAAAGTCCTAGAAAAACAGGAACAATCCAAATTCAAATCTAGTACAAAAGGGAAATTAAAAAGTTCAGGTCAAATGTTGATGAAATTGAGATTAACAGTAATATAAACTGTTATAGTGTGATCAGGTAGCCCCCACTTAAGCCTCATGTAATTGTGGACAGGGCTGAGTGTGACATTCATGATTGGATTGTTGTCTAGCACTGGGATTGGCGATGTGAACACTGTACCTGCCCAGTGGTAGAGCTGACGTACAGTGTAAGGGTGAGAGGAAGATGTGTTCTCTCTCTTGTAGGTTTGCCTTGCTGTTTGGTCGCAGCCATGAATGGCTGCCCTGCCAGCTGAATACTGACTGAAACCTCCAAAAACTGTAAGGAATAAACCTTTTCTTCCATAATTTTGGGCATCAGATATTTTGTCTCAGCAACAAGTGAAAAGTAACTAAGACATAAAGAATCAATGAATCAAAGTGCTGGTTCATTGAAAGAGTATAAACAAAACAAAATCCTTGACCAATCTTATGGAAGAAAAAAGACCCATATCAATGTAATTAGAAATGAAAAAGATCACAATGGATATTACCAAAATCCAGATTATTAGGAGCATCCTATAAAACCTGTACTCCAATAACTTAGAGAATCCAGAAGAAATTGATAGATTCATAGAAAAACATGAAACACCAAAGTAAAGCAAGAAGATCCAAAACCCTGATTAATCCAACGACAGGAAAAGGATACTGAGGAAGATACAGAGTACCTACTAGGTAGGAAAATCCCAGTACCCCATGGATTTACTAATGAACTCTACAAGAACTTCAGAGAAGATCTACTGCCAATACTTCTTCAAATATTTAGTAAAATGAAAAGGGAAGAAGTATTACTAAACCTACTCATGTAAAATAATATTGCCTTGATTTCAAAACCAGATGGGCACACAATAAAAATAAAGCAAAAGACTAAACTCTTTAATGAACATAGGTGCAAAGATCCTCACTAAAATAATCAGTAAACAGAATGTAACAAATCATTAAAAAGACCATACATCATGACCAAATAGACTTCATCCCTAGAATGCAAGCATGATTCAACACACACAACTCAAAACTTTTAATAAATCACATAAAGAGAAGCAAGGGCAAAAATCTCGTGCTTTTCACACTACATTCAGAAAAAGTCTTTGATAACCCCCCCAAATCCATTCATGATAAAAATACAGGAAGAATAATTATAAAAGGACCTTGTCTAAATTTGATAAACCATTTATTAAAAAGTTCCTGCCAACATCATATTAAATGGGGAAAAACTAAATACTTTCCCTCTGAAATCAGGACCAAGACAAGGATATTCATTATGAGTACTCCTACTCAATATAGTAATCTAAATGTCGGCTAGACCAATCAGACAAGAGAAAGAAATAAAATAATTATGTAGAAGAAAGAATGAGTTTGAATTATTATTTGTGGGTGAGATGATATTCTACATGGAAGATACAGAAAATTCCTCCAAACAATTCCTAAAATTAATAAGCAAATTTAGCAAGATACTAAATCAATATCAAAAATCAATAATATTCATGTGCATCAATAAAGAACTCACTGAGAAGGAAATCAGTGAAGCATATCATCAATAACTGCTTCAATAAAAATTAAAATATTTAGGGATTAACACTGAAAAAGGAGGTCAAAGAGGACATTAGAAAATGGAAAGAGATCTTCTGTTCCTACATACGTAGAACTCTTACTGTCAAATGGTCAATTTGCAAGACTAATATATAGATTTGATACAATCCCAACTAATACACCAACAACATTCCTCATACAACTACAGAAAGTAATCCCAAATTTTATATGAAAGCAGAAGAAATCCAGAATAGCAAAAACAGTCTTGCATAACAAGAGCAAAGTACGAGGTCTCACAATCCCAAATTTAAAGTTACCTCACAAAGCTACAGTGATTAAAACCAGCATGGTACTGTTGTAAAAATAGACATGTGGGTCAATAGCAAAGACTGTAGGATACAGAATCAAGCCCAGGTATATTAAGCTATCTGATGTTTGACAAAGGGTCCAAAATTATCCTGGAGGAACTTGTTTAGAAAATAGTACTTGTTAAATTAGCTATCCATGTGGAGAAGATCAAATCTATATTCAAATCTTTACCATGTAATAAACTAAAATTAAAATGGATGAAAGATCTAAATAAGAAAATAGAAACGATCTGTTGTATATGTGATATATGTAATATATGTGATACATGTAAATGTATACATATATATAAAGCACATACATATGTGAATATATGTACATAAACATATATATGTATTTATAATGTGTATGTATGATATATAAAATATAGACACATATGTTCTGAATAAGACCTCAACTGCACAGGACATAACCCCAAGAATTAAGAAATAAGATTATATCAAATTAAAAAGCTTCCAGCCAAGCGTGGTGGCACACACCTATAATTCCAGCACTCTGGAGGCTGAGTTAGGAAGATTGTTGCAAGTTTGAGACCAATCTGGGCTATAAAGTGAGGTCAAGGTCAGCCTGAACTGCATAGTGAAACCCCGTATCAAAAATAACAAAAAATAAAAATAAAAAGCTTCTGCACAGCAAAAGAAGCAGTCAATCGAAGAGATAATCAACAGAGTGGGGAAATTTTTTAGCAGCTACACTTCTGAGGACTATTATATAGACTAGATAATAAACTTAAAATAGTAGATTCCCCAAAATAACTGAAATGGGCAACTGAAATGACTAAATACTTCTCAGAAGTAGTACAATTTGCTAATGAATACATGAAAAAATGTTCAACATCTCTGACCATTAGTGTAGTGCAATGTAAAACAACGCTAAAATTTGATTTTACCCCAGAAAGAATGGAAAAAAATCAAGAAACCAACTAAT
Organism: Dasyprocta punctata; assembly: GCA_004363535.1. Taxonomy (NCBI): domain Eukaryota; kingdom Metazoa; phylum Chordata; class Mammalia; order Rodentia; family Dasyproctidae; genus Dasyprocta; species Dasyprocta punctata. Next base: position 6,471 of record RJWM01002404.1, read on the forward strand.
AACAAATGCTGAAAAGACCGTGGGGAAAGTGGAACCATTTTACGTTGTTGGCGGAAATTTAAATCACTATAGAAATCTGTGTAGAGAATCCTCAAAAACACTAGAAATTCCATTCAACCAAGCTATTCTCCTTCTAGGTATTTGCTTGAAGGAGGTCAAGAAGTCATGTTACAGTGATACATGCATTCCAATGTTTATAGCAGCATGACTCATAATAACTAAATCATGGAAATAGCCAGTATATCCATTATCAGATGAATGGGTAACGAAAAATGTGTTATTTATATACAATACATTTCCACTGTGTCATAAAGATAAATTTGGGTAATTTGTAGAAGACTGATGTAGCCTGAGATCATAATATTAAGTAGAGTAAATCAAGAACATGAACTTAAATAGTGTATAGCTTATCTTATATAAGAAACCTAGAGTATAACTAAATTACAGACAAAAATACGAGATAGATAATAGGAAACAGGGAAATGGATCATTTGCAAACGTGAAGGGGATCAAGAAATAGTGGGAGATGAGAGAGAGAGGAAGGAAAGGGGATAAATAAAGAATTAAGATGTATTAAATACTTCTACAAGTCCCTGTGACACAAGTCAATATTCTATGCTCAAAACATACACTAAAAAATAAAAATAATTTTAAACATGAGAATGGCAAACAATCTTTGCTAGCTACTCTTCCACAGATTAATACCTATCTATTTATCTACCTGTCTATCTATCTATCTAAAGAACTCAAATATCTTCACACCAGAGAAACAACCCAATCTATAAATTGGCAAGTAAAATGTACAGAAACCAATAATAATTTCTGGTCAGTAATTATATAAAATGTACAACATTGTCAGCCTTTAGGGAATTACACATCAAAAGTTTATTTAGATGGCATGACATTCTAGTCAGAATTGCTGTTTTAAGAAACAAATGAACAAACAAACAAACAAAAAACAATGACTGCTGGCAATGATATGGAGAAATAGGAACTCTCTTATGCTGTTGATGAGAATGTATACAAATGCAACCATTATAGAAATCAGTATTGAGATGCTTCAAAAATATAAAAATAGATGTTTTTTTTTTTGTTTTTTTCTGGCACTGGGGATCGAACTCACAGCTTCGCACCTGCCAGACAGGCGCTTAAGCTGCTGAACCAAACTCCCGGCCCTGGTTTTTTGAGGCAGGGTCGCACTATGTAGCTCAGGCTGGCCTTGCGCTCGCCTTGTAGCCCAAGCTGGCCTCAAACTCACAATGCTCCGCCTACCTCAGCCTCCTGAGTGCTGGGATTAAAGGCGTGCGCCACCACACCCGGCTTAGATGTATTATTGCATCAGGTATGCTACTCCTTGAAATATTCCCAGCAGAATTTAAAACTGCATACTATAGTGATACATGCAAATCCTTGTTTATAGCGATGCTAGTCACAGTATCTAAGTTGTGGAAATAGCCTGTATACTTATCAAGAGATAAATGTATAAAGACAATGTAGTATATATAAGCAATTGGGTATTATTCATCCATTAAGAATAACAAATTCATGTCATTTGCAGGAAAATCAATGGAATCAGAAACCATTATGTTAAAAAAAAGTATCCAGTCTCAAAGTCAAAAACTTTTTCTTATGTAAGAGATCAAAAACTAAATATAAGTACAAAGACAAAGGCAAGAAGGGAAGGTGGAGTAATACTGATGAAAATAAAATATTATACACTATCACACAACTTATTATCTTGTACTAATAATACACAGCAATTAAAAAAGAAAACACAGGGAAATGTTTTGGGATATTGAATGGGCAAGGTCGTTTTGAAAAGCACTCTTAAATCACATGAAAATAGCACAAAAACATGAGTGGGATGACACCAAACCAGGTAGCTTCTGAACAGGAAGGGAAACAACCAACAGAGGTTAGAGGTAACCTGCAGAATGGGATACTATATTTATAATGTACGTATCTGACAAGGGGTTGGTATGTATTCTGCATAAGAAACTGCAAGAATTCAATTTCAGAAGAGCATATAACCTGTATAAAAATGGCAATAGACATACATTTCTCAAAAGAAGAAAAATAAATAGCCAACAAATAATGAAAAACAGTGTTCAACATTACTAATCATCTTGAAAATAAAAATCAAAATTCTAACAAGATAGCATTTCTTTTCGATAAAAATGGCCATTAGAAAGAAAAAAGGTAAGTGCTGGTGAGGATGTACTGAACAGAAAATCCTTACACACTGTTGTTGTCAATTAGTTCAGTAGTTATGGAAAACAGTATAGAGGTTAATCAAAAAAGTAAAAATATAGTACTGCCATATGATCTAGCAATTCTACCACTAGATGGATAGATATTTTGTGTGTATATATATATATATATATATATACACATATATACACACAATATCATATATATGAAATATATATATCATATGTATTAAATCCTATATATGATATAATATGTATATGAAATCATATATATTTATGATATATATATATATGAAATCTTATTATTGAAGGGACATTGGCGTTCCTATGTTCATGGCAGAACTATTCACGATAGCCATGAAATGGAAACAACTTCTGTGTCTGCCAACTGAAGAAAATATGGTTCATATACACAAGGGAATATTATTCAGACATAAAAGTCATTCTCTCTTGTCATTTACAGTAACATGAATGGAACTATAGACTAGTATGTGTGTGGAAAAAGTCAGGCACAGAAAGACAAGTGCCACATGATTTTACTCATATGTGGAACCTAAAATGTTTGATTTCATACAGTTTGAGAGTAGCATAGCGGTTACCAGATGTCAGTAAGAGAAAGGTAGAAGATATAGGGACGTCTGATCAGTGGATACTAAGTTATAATTAGAAGCAAAAATTTGTGTACTATTGCATAATAGAGTGACTATACATAACAATGTAGTGTATTTTTTCAAAAAGTGGAAAGCAAAGTTTACATAATAAAGGAGTGGTAAATATTTGAGGAGACAGGTCTATTTAAACTGATTTAAACATTATGCAATGCATACATGCATAGAAACATGTTTTTATGAATCATTTAAAAGTAAAAAAAAGGAGAATATGCTACATACGCCCTGTAACTTGGCAGCAATGTAAATGCCCATCAATTCCAGAAAGAATAATCAAATTATGGAATATTTATACATTTGAATATTATAGGAATGAGAAAGAATAAATTACTGCCACTTGCCGCAACATGGATGAACATCAAAATGATATTTAGTGATTACACATGAAATCAGGGTGGTGGTTCCTGTTAATATGGCACTTAACATCTGTAACTGGGCACAAGAATGACCTCAAAGGAGCTGGTAATACCCTCCTTACTGGTTATAGCAATAGTTACATGGATGTGTTTACTTAGTAAAAATTTTTCATGCTACTCAATTTAGGTTTTTGCACTTTTCTGCATATATGTAATATTTTTGTAAAAGGTTCAAAAACAGCATATCTGGTTTCTCAGTTATGACTTCCTGTTATTCCATTTTTCTCAATTTCTGAAAAACCTGCTCAATACTCTAATATAATTTTGCAAATTCTCATTTTTCTTTCAACAATCATGAAGGGATTATTTTAATGTTTCCAAGTCCCTTGACCTGTTCATTTACTATTAATTTTTTTATGTAGGGTTCTGACAGAACACATTACAAAATTTATAGAGTCTCTTTTCATTCTTTCATCTGCCAAAAGAAACTACACTGCAAACCTTACTTATTGGTTCTTTCTGTGACATTTAAAATGATATCTTTCATGGGAAGTTTGTCTACCACCACCTTTCTGCTCAGATTAATTTATAGCAACTATGGAAATTTTGAAATTAGTTTGGAGACTTTTTGTCCCAAACCACATGGTTCTTGTATCAGAGAGTGTAGTGAATAGTGTAAGGGTATTCCAAATCCAGGCAATAATACCGAAGAATAACAGAAGCCTTAATGGGTTGATCTATTAAGTCTGTTTTTTATATCAAATGTGAGGGTTTTTTTCCCTTGAAAAATCAAGGTTAGGTCTGTCCTCAGGCATGCATTAAGCAATGAACATGAGTTCCTATTAAAGGAAGGGCTCCTAAGGTAAACAAGTCACACTCATGCACTTGGAAAACCCTTTAACAAGGGAATTGCTTCCCCATGAGCAATGTTAACGCAACTTTCCTTTTCCTAAGGCATTTTAAAGTACCTTGTGGACATTTTGCCAAATCTTTATGCTACTTTACAGGCTTTTTGTATGGAATATGTTTTTCTCTGAAATATCTCAAAAACTCTTTTCTTACTGCATTTTTTTTCCTATCCCTTACAGATGCCATCAAAGATGCACAACTGCAAAGAGTAATTTTTTTCTATGGCTTTCACAGATTCACATAAGAAAACCCTGAGAAGCAAGAAACCTGATACGCAGTCAATTTCCATGACTAGGAGAGATGTAATCCTTGTGGAATGGAGGAGACTAGTGAAAATTACTATTTTTGTCTCATACTAGATTAGTTTCAGGGTAAATAAAATCCACATGTAGTAAAAGATAAACAATGACTTAGGCACAATGCAGATTTATCCATTACTGCAAGAAAATTCACTCAAATATTGTTACTAATTTCAATGGTACTATGTAGCCAGACATGCTGTGAAGAGTAATGCATTTGACTGACTGATGCTCCCTCTGAATCTGTAGTTATTTTCTCCCTGGTTACATAGGAAAAAACCAAAGTATAAGTGACTGAAATGCCCATGAATTTGCAAACACACGGTGTAATCACATTGTTGAATGTATAAATCATAATATATGTATAGTTATACCTTACTGTTGTTTTCATTTCTCTGTCTTTTTTTTTTTTTTTTTAATGGGGAGCGAACTCGTGACCTCACGCTTGCTAGGCAGGTGCTTAGGCCTCTGAGCTAAATCCGTGGGCTGGTTGTTTTCATTTCAATGACTAGTGATGATAAAATCCTTGCAGTGTGTTATCCACTTAGTTTCTTTGCCTATGTTTCTATTCATTCTGTTGTCCATTTTATTTAGGGTGTTTTCTGATAATATTTTGCATGTATGTGTATAGAAAATGACTATGTGTATATCTTTTAAATGAATCATGGATAAAAATCATTTATTAAAATGATTTGATGAATGTCTCAATTTAATGAGGCCCATGTTTTGTTTTTCCTTTTATGGAGCATGCTAATGATAGAAACTTTTCATAATTCCAGGCCATGATGATTTTCTCCTACATGTTTGTCTATAAGTTTTATAATATTTATACTGATATAATATTTATACTGATATGATTATGTATATTTAAATACAGTAAAATATTCAATTAACATCATGAATAGAAGTGACTTGATGAATTTTGCCTTGGTAAATATGTGTCAAAGAAAGTTACTAATTATGGATGAGAAAATAAAATATTTTGAATTAAATAATTTTAAAATGAAAACATGGCCTGAGCCTATTCTCTATTGGGCAAAATTAGTTTGTCTGTATATATATTTGAATATATATGTATATGCATATATATACTATACAAAATAGATAACTATACTATGAATCTCTGTTAGTTCTTCCAAAAGAACAGTTTGTGCTTTCATTGTTCAGCTGTTTGATCATTTTTTTCATGCATATATCTTGTAGTCTGAACAACTACTTTGAAGATAACAGTATGGAATATATTAACCAGTGTTAATCTCCTCTTATTTTGTTTTGAAAGTCTGTGTCATCATTCTATTTATTTCTGTCTTTTAAATAAAAACAAAGTAAAACATTTGAAAATTGCATCTTATGAAAAATATTAGTGCCATATTATTAGAAACAGGTACTTAAAAAGCAATGAAAAGACCAGCAGCAAGCTGGAGGTTAACATTGTCCAGTGACCATCTCTCTATAGAGTTCCCCATTTTCACAGCTATTTATGCACCAAGCTACCTTTACAAGAGCTAAGGAGATCAGGTGAGAGAACACCATGTCTGGGTATAGTATAATAATAAAAGAGAGTTTTGAAAAGTCAGTAAGGAAAGAATTGCCAATATTACCCTCCTTGTGGGTTAGTAGATTTCATTGCTTTGACCGAACACCTGTGAAAAATAACTAAGGAGAAGTTTATTTTTGCTAGTGGTTTCAGACTTCAGTCCATAGTTGGGTGGCTCCATTTCTGGTAGACCTATGGTTAAACAAAAACACCGTGGCAGAAGCACATGGCAGAATTAAGCTGTTCATCTCATGGCAACTGTGAAGCAATCATGACAAGGCAATTATGTAACAGTGAAAATAAAAGTAAATAATAAAATAATTAGCAATAAATCTAACCAAGTAGGAGAAACATTTTTACACTGAAAATTGTAAGATATTTATGAAAGAATCAAAGAAAAAGTAAATAAGAGCAAACATATACCATATTCATGGAATTGAAAATTTAATAAATATTGTTAAATAGTCATAATACCTAAGCAATATACAGATTCAGTGAAATCCCTTTTGATATCTCAATGACATTAGATAACTACAAAATTCATATGGAATCACAAAGATCTCAAATAGCTAAAGCAATCTTGATCCTAAAGAACAAAGCTGGAGACATCATCCTTCTTCATTTCAAACTATGTTAAAATTGTTCAATAATTGAAACAGTATGATAGTAGCATAAAATTACACATATAAACTAATGGAACTGATTAGAGAATCCAAAAGAAGCTCACACATTTATGCTCATCTCACTTTGACAATTGCTAGAAGTATACACAATAGGAAAAGGAAAGTTTGATTAACTATTAATGCTGAGAAAACTATGTCTACATGCTAATAAATGAAAATAGACCTTTGGCTTATAGCATATCCCAAAATAACTCTAAATACATTTAAATTTTCAATGTAATATCTGAAATCATAAAAATTCTTGGAAAAAGCAGGAGGAAATCTCCAAGATTTTTGATCTTGTGTAATGGTCTTGACAATGATTGTTTTGATATGATGACAAAATCACAGGTAATAAAAGCAAAAATAAACTAGTGAGGCTACATCAAATTAAAAAACTTCTGCATAGCAAAGTAACAATGCACAAAATGAAAAAGGAACCTATGGAATGAGAGAAAAATATTTGCAAATTATATACCTGATAAAGGGATCTATATCCACAAGATATAAGGAACTCAAACAACTCAATAGCAAACCAAATTACCCAATTAAAAATAAGCAGTGGATTTTAACATAAATAAATATTTTTCTATTTTTCTTATGTATCTTGAAATGAACATATGTTTTACAATAAAATTTGCTCCTTTATTTTGTCTTATATAAGTTCTGAAAATCATTGTTATTTTTCATTCATGCATATGTAAGTCATCAAAAATTTTCATTTAAAGAATGTGTAACCAAGAGAATTGCATCTTAAAATTATAATCTTGTATGATATGACTTTTTAAAATGAAAGTTTTCCACATTGTAATGGCTTTTTACAAAATAAAAAAAAACTATTATTCATAATACAAATTGAAGTTGGGAAGAACTTTACCTTCCTTTTAAAAAATGTTTTGTTATATATGTTTCAGGTTCATAACATGATGTTATTAGATGCATTGTTACTTTTGTGAGGTAAGTTTTTATAAATTTTAAATATGAAGATGAAAGACAATGCCTAACACTAGGTAGGGACAGGGTAGAAAATGTGACTTAGGTCAAATGACATAAATTAGCAAATATGTAGGATGAACAAGTGTAGAGATCTAGAGTAAAACAAGGCCTATATCTAATATTTTCTTAAATTTAGGCCATTACAATGAACAAACCCATCATTGTCTAGCAGTCTCTTAATCTACATCACAAACGTAGTTCGAATTTGCAACTATATTTAAATCAGCATACATAACGAAATATCACAAAGTTTGAAGTTAAGAGAGCTTAACCTCTTTAAATATCTAACTGATCATTTCTATCTGAAAACTAATTATGGACTAGTTAAGAGTGGCTTGGTGGGCCAGGTGTTTAGCTCAGCATCACAGGCACCTGCCTGACAAGCACAAGGTCGTGAGTTCAATCCCCAGTACACAAAAAAACCAAAAAAACAATAGTGGCTTGGCAATTTATAATTTCAGTCAAATGATTTCTTATTGTGAGACAAGAATTCAAATTCACTTAGTCATTTGTTGATTTCTTTTTTTCTATAACTTTTTCTTTGCTGAGTAATAGTACATTTAAAATTCTATTGATAAATATTTTACACTGAAAATAAAAGTATTTGAGTAAGGCATCCTGAGAATAATAGTTAAGACAGTAAAAATAGCTTTGTACAGTACTTATCAGAATACGATCATCTGAAATATTTTAATTCCTAAAATTATTAAAATTTGACTCCTTTGGGTGCCTTCTATTTAACATTCCAGTTCCACTGCCATGCTATTCTGTCCCACAGGAGACTGACCTGCATGAGATGCATCCACCTCATGGCTTTAGGTTGCTTTAGTTAGAGAGTACTGCAAGATAGAAATGCCCATAAATAGTAGGAGAACAGTATCAGAGTATTTTTTCTGCTCTCTCCTTGGAGATCCAATTAAGTGGGTTGCAAACTCCTTTCATTGTTTTCCGCTGTTAGTGAACTTCTCCACGCTTTGTCTACAGGATCTGGATTATTTCTACTCTCACCAGAGACATAGGGCTTACTAATCTAGTTCTAAAAAGTATATATATATATATATATATATACATATATATATATATACATATATATATATATATATATATATATATATATATATGCAATGGGAATGCAAAATGATATGGTCCTTTTGAAATGCAATTTGACTGTTTATTACAAACTAAATACAATCCTACCACACAAACCAGCAAGTGCACTCTTCAATATTTTCCTGAGTTGAAAATGTATGTCACACAAAAACTTGCACATGAAAATTTATAGCAGCTTTACGTTAAAATACTGAAATTTCAAAGCAACCAAAGTACCATTCAAGAGTTGAATGAATGAACAAACCTTAAAATGTCTATTTTCACAATAGAATATGCTATTGATAAAAAATGATCTGCAAAGCCATGAATAGATACAGGGAAAATTTGAATGAATACTGCTAATTAAAGACTGGATTGGTCTGGAAAGTCTACAATTTAAAACATATGACATTCTGGAAGAGGGAAGAGAGACAGTGAAAAAAATCAATGGTTACCAGCAAGTCAAGTGGAGAAAGGAAAGGAGAAATGAATAGTTAGAGCACAGTGAAATTACTCTGTATAATGTTGTAATGACAGACACATAATATTAATATTATATATTTTTAAAACTCCATAAAATGTATAATACAAAGAATGAGTTCTAATGTAAACTATGGACTTTAGTTAATAAAAATATACCAATATTTACCCATCAATTTAAACAAATTAACCACACTAATGTAAACTGTTAGTAGAAAAAGAACATTCATTTTGTGTATTTATGAAATGATTGTGCCCTTCAGCAAATTTGGAATTAAAGTGCAATATTTGATTTGTGGGAAGTAGGTAAGGAAAATGGAAGGGATTAAGAATTTTGCAAGTTTTATTTCAGGCCACCACCACTTCCTAAGAGATACATTTTAACAGTCTCTTAATTTTTTTCCTGCATTAAATTTTCCCATTTTTTTTTGCCAGTACAAATAGCATAGATTTTTAAGTTTTCTAAATCACTTTTCACTTATCACACGCACCAGCAACATTTAATGTCTTTATTTATATTTTATTCTAAAAATATTTTATTTTATTTCTATTTACATAATTTATAGAATACATTTTAGAATTTTTAGCATGTCACACAATCTTTCCATAAACTATTTCTCACCTAAACTGCAAATAAACTGCTTCTACGTGCTTTTAAGAACTATGTTCCAGAGAAACTGATCTATTCATTCTCACTTAAATAGTTTCTTTTGTGTAAAGTTGAAATAAGAAAATGGTTAGAACGAAGATTCTACTAATTGTAATTTATGATACTTACCAACATTTTTAAAAAACTTTTGGAATGTCAGTTTCCTCATTTGAAAAGTACCAGGATTGCTGCAATGCATATGTAGACAGTTTTTCCTCCCTAGTTCTCTATCCATGAAATGAATCCAATTCAAGTTCTGTACTAATTTCCTACACTTTCTGCTAGTTCAGAGGGATTTGAGTTTTTGTGGCATTATAGTATATGCCTCAACCAGCAAATGGGTAATCACAGTTGTCTCTGTATTGTTAAACTCCAACAAATAAAGCATGATGCTAAGTGATCTGGGCAAGAACCTACAGACATGAATATGATATTGCTGCTGCAATAAGATATTTAATATCTAATTGGAAAACACAAGATTCATTATAGGATACATTCTTTGAAGGTAATATATGTGTCTTGTTGTTAGAAGAAGTTATTAGTTCTAACATTTTCTCCATATTTAGTGTATGCCCAATATTCATAAACAGTCTCAGATTTGTTTTCATTTGTAAAACAACAGCTAAACAAAAGTTACAATACTTACAGCAACAAAAAACTGAATTTGAAAGAGCAATACATTTTTCTGTGGTATATTTTTACCAGTTGTATCTTGTTATTATAATAATGAATTAAATTGATCTAGTGCTTGATATTTTATAGTGTTTTCTATTCTGTAATTTATATTTGGTCCTCAAAAGTAACTGTAATATCTTTTGTAATTTTTCTGAAGCACAAATATTTGACATATATGTAATTTTTCAGATTTTGTAAAGATCAATAGCATACACAGCTAAAATTATTACCTATGTCCAAAAATTGACCTAGGGAAGTATTAGAGTCATAATTAAGTCTCACTAATATCGTGATTGATTATCAACTAATACTGTACAATTTGCTTAATGTTGTTCTTCTAAAAATAGTAAAATACCATTGAACTGAATCAATATATGTTTTAACAATCAAAGAATGTGCTTTTTGTTTTGATTATTCAGATCCTTAGATAGATTTCAAAATAATTCAAATGACTCACTACTTGGTTTGCAGCTTTGTTTCTCTTCAACTAAAAAAAAAGACATCCTAGGAAATAGGAGAACATATATGCCTACTATACATCTAACATGGGGTTAATGACCAGAATTACCAAGAAATACAATTTAGCAAAGAAAAATCTCACAAATAATTTGATCCATAATGGGCAAAAGGCTTGAATAGATATTTTTCAAAGAATTCATAAAATAGCCAATTAATGTATAAACAATTTCTCAATACAATGAATCATCAGGGCAATGCAAATCAAAGCCACAGTGAAATACTACCTCACCCTGAAAAAGAATTTTGAGTGAAATGTAATTTTCTCAGGGTCACCTTCAGATTTTATTTTTAATGCAAAATGTTCACTTGAAAACAATTGTGTTAATAATTTGTTAGATAATGTTTCATGTCTATATTTTTTTCTTAAATAATTTTTGGGGATATCCAATATGCTGATGATTGTTGCTGCTTTGTTGGTTGCTGTGAAATTGTTATGTTTTGATTTCTTAATTTCCTTTTGTTTAAAAAAAAAGATATTGCCTCACCCTACTTAAAATGGCTACTATCAAAAAGACAAAAGACTAGAGGTGGCAGGAATATCCAGAAAATGGAACACTTACACCATGTTGGTGTCATATAAATTAGTTCAGTTATTATGGAAAACACTAGGGAGTCTCATCAAACAATTGGAAATAGAATTACTACATGATCTATCCATCCCCTACTTTGTATATTTCCAGGGGGAATAAAATCAGTATGGCACAGAGATATCTACACTTCCATGATTATTGCAGTATTAGTCACAATTTCCAAGATATGGAATTAAATAAACCATCAACACATGAGTAGTTACAGAAAATGTGGAATGCATGTACAATGAAATACTATTACTATAAACACAATGAAATCTGATCTGCAACAACATGGATGAACCTGGAGAACATGATAAGTGAAATAAGCCAGACATGGAAAGACAAATGATACATGTATTTTCTCACTCCTAAATGAATATAAAATGTTGACCTTACAAAAGTAGAGTACAATGGTGTTTATAAATGAGTAAGATATTTGAGAGGGAGATGAAGAGAGGTTGGTCAAAAGATATTTGTAGTTATTATCAGACAAGAGGAGTAAGATAAAGGGCTCTATTTTATAGTATGTTGACTACTGACAATTACACTATGCCGTGTCATTGAAAAAAATTTTAAAAAGCAGATGTTGAAATTGCACTTCAAAAGTGAAAACTAGGAAAACACATTTTTCATTAGCAGGATGTAATCCTTTCACAATGTATACATACTTCACAATATCGCATCGTGCATGATAAATATAATTTTGTCATGGAAAAATACCTGCTGTAGCATGTCACCACTCTTCTCAGAAATTTATTTAAAATGAAATGTCACCTTATTTTAAAATAAAATCGAAATCCCTAAATCACATACATGATCTTTGATGAGCTATTTCCTGACTTTATTTGACCTCCTTTTCAGTGCTGCCTTTTCCTCTAACCCTTGTTATCATGCTACTCTCTTTTCTTTCACTCAGGGTGCTGCAATTGTTATGCAGGAACACTTTTTCCTCAGTCTGTCACATGGCTTTCTCAATCACTTCAAATGTTAGGCGTCAGAGGACCCCCATCACTATCTTATCTAAATACCTACATAATCAAACATTTAGACATAGATATAGATACAGATGCATACATAGATAAAACTATGGATGTAGATATGATGTTTTCCTCTACACATTATCATCATCAGATAGTGGATTCTATATAAGGGGTAAGTTTCTAATTCTCATCTTTTTGGACAACTGTTAATCTTAGGTTTAAAACAGCTCCTGAAATAACAATAATAAAAATAATGACTGAATAAATTAGCACAAACGTGAGGCTCTTGAAGGAACAGAACCATTACAATTCATCACTAATTTTCTCATTCATTCACTTAGGGTAATCAAAGCAAAAAATAATTAGCTCATCTCACTTTAGTAACTAGAATAACAATTAGCCATTGTGATGTTGTTGAATTTCTACAAGTAGAGCAATCCTCTCTGTAACACTGGATCTAAAGTAATCCAGTTGAGAGATGATCAGCAACAGAGGCATGACAATAGCATAGGATTTGAAATGTGGAAGATAGATAAGAATTTCTGTCACCAGAGAATATGTTCTTTAAAATATTAAAATATCCAGATGTAGAATAACAGCTATGAGACTAAGATATTCTTTCATCATTGTCCTTGCCAGTAGGGCAATTTCACACTCTCCTGAATCTCTAAGAGATGTAATCCTTGGATGAAGTGTTAATTAGCCAAATCACTAGTGAGACAGAAAATAGGGAAAGGAGAAACAAAGAAATAGAGTTTCTAAGTGTGTGTCCTAGAAACATGGTTCTGGCTTCTATGAAAGGAATATTTTTAGACACCTTAACTAGACTCTTATTCTCCACATCTGTTGTCAATCTCTAAAATGGTCAGGTTGGGATAATTTAACCTTAGGGAATTAGGCTAAGGGGTTGAATAACCATATGAAGACAGTTTCTTCAAATATTTGTGTTAATTATGAGCTGATCTTCAAATCATTTAATTTTAATTTTAAGTTTGATTGACTTTTTCTAATATTAAGGATTTTAAAAATTTTAACAAAGTGTAAAATCTCTATATCTGTATTGTAACATACTAGTACATTTATAAGATTTTTTGCTGTGAGACACTTGTTCCATTTTGAATGTTTTAGAATGCAGCAATATTTTCACATCAATCTATTAAAGATTATTTTTCATTAAAATGGTCTGTAATAAATCTGTAAACACAATCCTTGCTAAGAAAAGAAAATAAAGCAAAGCAAAGCAAAGCAAAGAAAGCAAAACAGAATATTTCTTCTCATAAGATACTTTTTGAATATGTAACTTTCATGAATCCTGTGTCAATACAGAGAACAGTGTATAGGAGCCAGGGACTTTATATCCTACCTCACTGATTGGTTGCAGGGCTTAAATGAGTGAGTTGTATTAGTCACTTGCCCATCATTGGGACAAAATACTCAACATCTGAAACACAGGGGTAGAGAAGTTTCTTGCAGTTTAGAGTTTTAGAGGGTGCAATCCATGGTATGTGTCTCCAAGGCAGAAGTGCTATGGTGGCGTGCCCTGGTGGAGGAACACTGCTTAACTTATGGTAACCAGGAAGCACAGAGTGAAGGGAAGAGCTAGGGAGAAGAATACATCATCTGGGTCATACCCCCAGTGATCCATCTCCAACTGGTCCCCACCTCCTAACACCACTAATGAGTATAGCACACTCATGTTACAATCAGCTTCCAAAACTTCTACCTCTGAATACATGAGACATTTTACATCATAACAACAATGACTTAATTGTTGTTAATCTTATTCTCACATATATATGATTCCAAGAAGAAACCAGGAAATGCAAATTTGCATTTGGAAAATGTTTGCACAAAGTGACCTAATAATTGGTGAGCATAACAGCAGAGTACAAATTTAAGTTGTACTGGTGATCTTTACATGTGTGGGAATAGACTGAGATTTCTTTTACTCACAAAAATATATTGATCAAGATCCTAAGAGACATATTCATATACTTTTGCATTAGGAGGTTGATATTGCTAGAACTTAACTTTTTCAAATGATCAGTAGAACTTTTTCTGGACTGTCTTTGGACTTCACCTGTCTCTTACAGCATTTTGACAGAGCAAAGCTTTAGTATCATTTACTGCTTAAGGGGTGGGGCAGGGGTATGAGAGGCAGGGCTGAACTTCATAATCTTTGTTAGAAATATGACCAGGTAAAGGTAAATAAAAAAATGGGGAAGACTCTAGTAGCTTCTGCTAGTTGAACATTAAGCTGATTAAAAGTTACTATTAATAAAATAGCAGATGTATGGTTCTTAATATTGGAAATTACTTTGAGAGTCAATGGATTAAATTCTTCATTTGAAAGACACACAAATAGCAAACAAACAACTCCTTCAAAAAAGCAAAGACCTTACTATATGCTGCCTGTAAGAGACTTACTTCACCTATAAGGACAAAAAGTGAAAAAATAGAAAACATATCCCATAAGGACAGAAAGTGAAAGCATAGAAAACTATATTGCATGTAAATGGAGACCATAAAAACAAGAAATAGATGCCAAATAAAATGCAATTTAAATTGACAACTATAAAATTAACAAGGGAGTTCATTATATATTGATAAAGAAGTCCATTCACCAAGAAAAAATAACAAATGTGCTATATATAATATATGTTGTTTATAACAAGAATATTTCCAGGAATCATGAATTCAGCTAGAAACGTATTTTGCTACCCTTTGAAAATTGCCTCCAAATACAGTTATGCAAATAAAAATAGGAAACCCCTTATGAACTTATCAAACAGAATTTATTTCTTGTTAAACCATGTTTCCAAGAAAGTAGAAAGAACCAAGGGATTAATGAAAACAAAATTCACTTTATATAAACAAGGTGCCAGTAAATCAAACTGACAGACATGTAGAAACTTCCATAATTATTTTATTCTGCACTGATTTAAGAAGATACCATCCAGAAAGTGTCTTGCATAGTAAGGTCATATTAAATGAATTGTGAAGTACAGATATCTTAAAGTAATAGTGCTAGTAACTTTTCACACTATTTACTACTGATATTTAAAGATAGTTTCTTTCCTTCCCCAATTGGCTCCCCCAATAATGGCCAGCACTCCTTGTGATATTACATTACAGTGGTGCATTTGACTTATTAATGTGGCTTTCGCTACTTCTAAATTGAGAACTTTCAAAAGATGCTACATGGCGGAAATGAGGAGGAACCATGTTGGAGTTACTTAGAGAAAATCAACTAAAAACACTGGTAATAGGAGGAAAGAGAGGGCGTACATCCTGATGCTCAAATCAATCTGAAATGAGATTTGTAGATCAACCAAAATACAGAGATAAGACTTTACAAAACAGCAATCCATCCCACAAAATGACTGGTGGCACCACTGCCTGCATGGTAAACAAGATTCACTATACCGTGAAGCCTCCAAGAAATGGTTGGGCTGTAAAAGTATGGTTAACTCAAGCCAAATAGGACAGATTTGGGATACAAGTCTCCTTGGCTCTTGTACTTTCCTATACACAGAGGGTGAAGCAGCCTGGCAGCAAATTTTATCAGCACTGCTCCCTCCCAAATGAGATGCCAGCTTTTTATTTTTTTTGTCATATGCTTTAACTGGAACCCTTAATGACAACAAGGTTAGAGATCACAGCAGAAGCTATTCACAGCCCTTCCTGCCCTGTGACCAGTGGGAAGGACACAGATACATTGAATTTAAACAGCCATGGTACGCTCCCTGTGGGAGAGGAGATTGAAGTGGGCTGAGCAGCCTTGGGGTGCCCCCAAGACAGCGGCAGAAACAGTGAATCTTTAAGGTTAGGGACCATGGCTGCCCTGTGGTGGGGGCATAACAGCAGCAGTGGCACTGAAGATCAGTGAGTGGAACATCACACTCCCTCTTGCCTTGCAACTAGTGTGGTTGGCACTCCCCCCATGGCAGAGGAGATCAAAGTGAGACTGGCTGTCTCCTCAGAAATGTCAGGAGCAGAGAGACAGCCTGCAGCATCCCACCCCAACTGGCCCAACAGTAAGTGGTATGAGAGGACAGAGATGTGCCAAAGGAGGTACAATAGAGAAGTCTGATCTTACTAGGAGGAGCCAAAAGTACACTGGGAGCAGTCTCAGGCTGTCTCAGTCTGAGGGCACCACAGCAACTGGGAAAGAGATACAGAGACAAAAAGATTTGATTTTGTTTTACTATTTTTTAGGTTGTTTAGGTTTTTACCTTCATTGTTGTTCTGACCTATTTATCTTCCTTCTATCTTTTGTCAACTATCTTGTTTAAATTTTATTATATTTACATGTGAAGGAATATTCTCTTTAGTCTTTCAGGTGTACTTCAATAATCTTTTGTTTTCTCCTTCATTCTGTCTTTCTTGCCCCCATCTCCAGTTTTTCAAAGTCAGGCTGATCATCGTTTGTCCTCCAGTCCTGCTTCTACTGTGTAACTCTTCACTTAGCTTTCTGTTTTATCCCCTATCTATCTTAAATTTCCCCACTTCAAGGTAAAATAACTCTACTAAGGGAACCTCTTTGTATATGAGTATGTGAATAATGCTGGATTTTGTTATGTATCTGAAGATCTTGATCTGATGGTTAAAAGTACAAATTAATAGTTACCACAGCTTGCAGGTTTTAGACTTACTTGATGATATTTTTATTGCTAATTGTACTACTTTAGCTGGGATGCTATACCTGTTGTAATCAGTTGTTTTCCCTTGTATAGCACTATGATTGTTTGCGGTCATAGACATCATCATAGTCCAGTACCAAGGGACTGAGTGCTGACCAAATAATAATTAATAAATTGAGAAGGTAGGATCTTGGGACAATTACAAAGACTGAAAACCACCTACATTAAGAAGACATCTATCAGGAACAGATATCTCCTAGAGAAGTCTTGATACTAGTGATAAAGCTATCTACTATAAGAAACTTACAAGCATCAACACAGAAATCAAAATAAAATAAAAATACAAAATGGCAAGACATAGACGTGAAATGAAACTCCAGACCTCCAGCTCACCCAGGACAAATACTGGGGACAAGCAAATGGAGAAAATCAGAAGCCATCTACCTGGATTCTTTGGAGTGATAGCAGCAGAAGTTAGAAAACAAATGCATGAGGCTAATAGAGGGAATCAGAAAGAAATAATCTCCTAGGTTAAAAAGGAGATGAGGACCATAATGATGGAATGTCACAGAAAATCTAAAGTAGATATAGACTAAAAAGCAGAGGAACATAGGAAAATGATAGTAATCATGAATATCCAATGTAGGAAAGAAACAGAATACATGGAACAGATTAAAACAGATATAATGAAACTAAAAATTCCATTGAAAGTTTGCAAAATCAGCTGAGTGAGAGTGAAGACAGAATATCAGACTTAGAAGACAGGATTACAGTTAGCAATCGTGAAAAGAAAGATCTTTTAAAAATAACAAAGGGCTATGATAAAACAATCCAAGAACTGCAAGATGATGCAAAAAAAGAACAACACTGGTTACATTGGAGTAAATTTACAAGCAGGAGTCAGCACAAATGACATAAAAAACCTGCTCACAGAAGTAGTGGCAGAAAATTTCCCAAGCATGGAAAAATAATTAGAGAGTTGAGTTTAATAATTCATTAACAAAATGAATCTACACCAAGGCACATAGTAATGAAGATTCCAGAAATTCAGCAAAAGAAAAATATTTTAAAAGCTGTTAGAGAAAAGAAATGAATTATAACTGAAACGCCATCAGAATCACAGCACACCTTTCAACATAGACCATTAAGTCAAGGAGAACTTGGAGCAAAGTATTTCTCTTTTTTGTTTTGGAACCAGTGATGGAACTCATAACCTCACGTCTGCCAGGCAGCCGCTTAGACCACTGAGCTAAATCCCCAGCTCTATTTTTTGAGACAGGGTCTCACTATGCAGTTCAGGCTGACCTTGAACTCACTCTGTAGCCCAGGCTGGTCTTAAACACACAACCATCCTCCTGCCTTAGCCTCCCAAGTGCTGGGATTAAAGGCATGCACCACCATGCCTGGCTAGAGCAAAGTATTGCAAGTCCTGAAAAAAAACAACTTTCAACTCACATTCATGTACCTTGAAAAACCATCTTCCCAAATCAATGGATAAATGAGATACATGAAAAAGAAAAACTGAAGAAAATTATGACTAGCAAACAAGCTCTCAAAAATGTTATGAAGGGTATTTTAGAAAGTGATAAAGAAGGCTGCAATCCCCCAAATGATAATAGAAAGAATTCCCCATGTAAGACAAACAATTAAACAAAGGGGAAAGACAGACCACTTACAGTGGAAAAAGTAAAATGACAAAGATAAGTCAATATGTATTAGTTATAGCCATCAATGTAAATTGTATCAATTCACCAATCAAAAGAAACAGACTGGCAGAATGGATCAAGAAACAGGATGTATAGGGACTGGAGATTTAGTTCAGCGGCATAAATGCCTGCCTGGCAAATGTGAGACTGTGAGTTTGATCCCTAATACCAAAAAAAAAAAAAAAAAAAAAAAAAAAAAAAAAAAAAAAAAAAAAAAAAAAAAAAAAAAAAAAAAAAAAAAAAAAAAAAAAAAAAAAAAAAAAAAAAAAAAAAAAAAAAAAAAAAAAAAAAAAAAAAAAAAAAAAAAAAAAAAAAAAAAAAAAAAAAAAAAAAAAAAAGAAAGAAAGAAGAGAAGAGAAGAAAGAGAAGAAACAGGATGCAATAATATGTTGCATGTAAAAAACACGTTTAACTCAAAAAAGAAAATTATAGATAGAAATTCAAGTAACAGAAAAGAGTACTTCATACAAGAGTACCCTGGTAAACACTAGAGGTAGCTATTCTGTTTACAGGCAAAGTGAACTTCAAGCCAAGACTGACCAGAGGGACAGAGAATTTCACCACATACTTGGTAAGCAAAAGCTCCAAGATAAAGAGATGATAATAACAAGTATATATGCACCAAATACCAAGACACCTAACTATATAAAAAAAATTAGCAGACATGAAAGACCAAATAAGCACTAACACAGATATAATGGGTGATCATAATACCCCAATGTCACAAGTAGATAGATCAACCAGACAAAAAATCTACAAATATCAGAATTGAACTACCCTATGAACAAATGGATTTAGTAGATGTCTACAGAATGTTCCACTCAACAACATCAGAATACATATCCTTTTCAACTGCACATGGGATATTCTCCAAAACAGACCACATAGTAGCCTTCAGAACATAAGTAAATGGAAATAAATTAAAATTATCCCATGCATATTATTAGACCACAGTGCAATGAAATTGAAAATCAATGGCAAAAGAAACCACAAAACTCCATAAACACATGGAAATTAAATTACATCCTGACAAACAACCAGTGAGTCATAGGTGAAATTAAACAGCATCTGTCAGTAAATGATAATGCTGATACAACATAACAGAACTTATCGGACACCCTCCTGAACAACAAATTTCACAGACAATATTAAAGAAGATATTATAAATATCTACAATCAAATGAAAATGTAAATATAACTTAACACAACCTGTGGAACTCAATGAAAGCAGACCTAAGGGGAAAATTTATAGCAGTGGATTCTTATATCATGAAAATGAGCTGAGCTCACTCAAACAATCTAAGGTTTAACCTTAAACTTCTAGGAAAGAAGAACAAGTCAAGTCCAAAGCTCATATGAGGGAGGAAATTCTAAAGATCAGACCAGACATTAATTCAATTGAGACTAAGAAAACAATACAAAGAATCAATGAATTGAGGAGTTGGTTCTTTGAAAAAGTACATAAAATTGATAAACCGTTAGTAAGCCTTATCAAAAAGATAAGACTCAAATTCATGTGATTAGAAATGAAAAGTGTGACATCACAATCAATCCTGTGGAAATGCAGACAATCATTAGTGCCTACTTTGAGAACCAAGATGGAAAATACAAAAGAGACACACATATTCCTAGATACATATCAATTACCTAAGTTAAATTAAGAAGATATAAAAATTCTAAATAATGCAGCATCATTCAATGAAATAAAAATGTAATTTAAAACTTAGCAACAAAGAAAAGCTCATGTCAAGATGGATTTATTGCTGAATTCTAGAAGAAATTTAGTGAAGATCTAATGCCAATACTCCTCAAAGTCTTTAATGGAATTGAAAGGGCATGCATTACCTTGACACCAAAACTAGAGAAAGACTCAACCAAAAAAGTGAACTACAGGCTAATTTCCCTAATAACCACAAAAGTAAAAATCCTCAATAAGATACTGGCAAACAGAATACAGAAGATGATACACCATGACCAAGTAGGATCCATCCCAGGGATGGAGAGATGGTTCAATAAATGTAATACACCATATCAACAGAGCCAAAATCAAACAAATTACATGATCATCTCAGTAGATACAGAAAAAGCACTTGACGAAGTCCAACACACATTCATGATAAAATACTACAGAAAATTGGAATAGATAAAAGTCATCTACGACAAACCAACAGCCAACATCATACTAAATGGCCAAATACTGAAAGCTCTCACTGTAAACTCAGGAACAAGGCAAGGATATCTACTATCTCCGTTTTATTCAATATAGCTGTGAAAGTATTGGCCAGAGCAATTAAACAAGAGAAAGAAATAATTTGAATTAAGATAAGAAAGTAAGAAGTTAAATATCATTATTTGCTGATGACATGATAGTCTACATAGAAGATCCCAAAATGTCTCTAGATTTAATAATCAAATTCAGTCACATAGCTGGATACAAATTCAAAACTCAAAGATCAATAATATTCCTGTACACAAATAAACTCACTGAGAGAGAAAGTAGGGGAACAATCCCTTCACAATAGCATCAAAAAATGAAATACTTAGGAATCAATCTAGCAAAGGGAGTAAAAGTTCTCTACAATGAAAAGTACAGTATTCTGACAAAGAAGATCAAAGAGGATTTCAGAAAATGGAAAACATCGTTTTCTTTTGGGTAGGAAGACTAGACATAGCGAAAATTACTGTATTTCCAAAATTGTTACCAAGATTTAATGCAATTCCAACCAACAACATACCCCACAAAACTAGAAAAGAAAATCCTAAAATTCACTTGGAAACAGGGGAGACTTAGAACAGGAAAAACAATTCTAGGGAACAAAGGTAAGGCAGGGGGCAGCAAAATCCCTGACTTGAAAGTATACTGCAGAGCTGCTGTGATAAAACCAGCATAGCACTGACAAAAAATGTCCTGAGGATCAATGGAATAGATTAGAAGATGCAGAAACAAATCCAAACACACTCAGCCACCTGTTCTTTGACAAAGGTCCCAAACACTTTCACTGGAATAAATATAGCCTCTTTAATAAATGGTGCTAGCCAAACTGACTTTTCACATGCCAACAATTTAAACTAGAACCATGTCTATCACCATGCACTAAAGTAAAATAAAAATGGATCAAAGATCTAACTGTTAAAAGAGAAATGCTAAATCTGCTACAAGACAGAATAGGTAGAATTCTTGAAGACATTGGTGTAGGCAAAGACTTCATGAACAAAAAACCCTGACTATGTGGAAAATACTACATAGACTCAACAATTGATATCTCATCTTATTAAAAAGCTTTCTCACAGCAAAAGAAATCACCGACAGAGTGGAAAGACAACCCACAGCATAGGAAAAAATTTTAGCTGGTTATTTCTCAGATATACAAAGGATAAAAAAATCAGATCCCCAAATTAAAAAAAAACCCAACCCAATTAAAAAATTGGCATATGAGATAAATACACACTTCTCAGATGATGTAGAAACAGCAAATAAATACTTGAAAAAATGTTCGACATCCCTTATCATTTTAGATATGCAAATTAAAACAATGCTGAAATTCCATCTCACTGCAGAACTATGACTATTATCAAGAAATCAACCAATAACAAATGCTGGCAGGGATGTGGGGGAGAAGGAACCCTTCTGCACTATAGGAATGTAGACTGGTGCCACCACATTGGAAACCACTGTTGAGATTCCTCAAAAACAAAGACTAGAGTCTCATTTGACCCAGCTATACCCCTTCTTGAAATCTTCCCCAAAGAATTTAAAGTGATATATGTGCACCCATATTTATAGCAGCACAGTTTGTAATAGTTAAATGTTGCAAGCAACCCAAATGCCCATAAACTGATAAATGGGTTGAAAATATGTGTTTTTTTATACAATGGAGTACTACTGAGTCATAAAGAAGGATAAACTTGTGACATTTATAGCTAAACGGCTGAAGCTTGAGACCACACTCTTATGTGAAACAAATTGGACAAACCTGTATACATCACATCGTCTCTCTGGTGTGAGAAACTGAAAGTGTCAATAAGTACTAAAATATATAGTAGATATTGTAAAGTAGGAATAAATTGTAAAAAAAGGGAACTAGGGAAGGTATAAGGGGAAAGGAAGGAAGGAAAAAGAAAAAGTAAGAAAAGAATGTTAAACTGAAAACAAAGCTTTGTAAATAAGGAATGGGGGTTAAATGGAGAGAAGGGGAAAGGGACAAGAAGAGGAATCAAGATGTATCACATACAGGTACAAATTTCCAATGATGAATGTGGTTATTTTGTATATCTAAATGGTATCAACAAACTTAACAGTAATAAAAAATTGTGAACTTCCCAAGAAAAGTAAAGGCACCTGAGTACCTGGCATGTCATTTGCACTAAATAAATGTTTATTCAACAATATTATCTTGGGCAACCTGAGCATAAACATACTTTTTCTGATAATTCATCTAGCTTTTCTAAGTGTAATCTTTTGGCAAGGTAGGTTGCTAGGCACAAAAAATCAAACATAGAATATATATTTTTTCGTCATTGTATATCATACAATCTGGTCTGGGAGGAAGATACAGAAAGAGTCACCTTTGTACAGCATAGTAAATGATAGATAAGGTTATACATAAGGTAATATGGTAACCCAGACTTGTAACAGTCAAAGTTTTGTTTTAGAAATATTTATCTGTTAGGTCATGTGGAACAGAAGTAGGATGCACATCTAAGAAACAGTTATTTTCCCCAGAGCTTTTTAATCTTTCCCCTCTGGAGGAAAGATTTGTTCAAATCAGTATTTTCCAAGAGCTTGCTACCTTAAATATCATTATCTCATAACTTTGCCAAATATATAATGCCATTTCTTTTATAATAACTAGCCCTTCTTTCCAGCACCAATAATGCCTCCTATGATTTTCAACACAAAAGTAACAGACATTCTGTGGTGTGGTCACAAAGAATTTTACACAGTTCTTTATTTTGCCAATTACTACCTGTGAGCAACTGAGTAAGTTACAAAATAATCTTGAAGGTTAAATATATGAACATATCAATTCATACAGAAAGCTTAATATGGTACCTGGTATATTGAATGTGCTAAAATATTTACCATTTTTAGGATTATTCAATATGAATGAAATATGCAACTTCAATTAATTTTCAGAAAGCAAGAAACAACCCTAGCAATTAGCTCCTTAATAATAGGAAATAAAAGTTTTCCATATAGAAAAATAAAATGAGGATTTACAACCTTGTTAATACTTTCTTGTGTCTGCTTTGTTGAAAAATAGTGTATCTTATTTGTTCTTAGAAAATCACTTTCTAATAATTTTGCCAAATATGTGCAAGTGTTTAAAAAGTAAATGGTACAAAATGACATTAGTAATTATCTTGTCTTTATACCATCTTGCAAACTATTTTGACAGGTTTTTCTTTCAGTTATTTTTACAGCTACTGTCCTACTTCTAAATAGTATTATATAATAATATTTGTGTATATTAACTTTATAATTTGTTGTGGCTTTCTTTCATTTATGTTGAGTAACAGATTTATATATACTATCCCATAACCTTTTTTATTTTCCCACCAAGTCAATTTTATACCAGTAATCCTCCACTCATATTCCTATCAATCATTTTATTTAATTTTTTGCCATTTTAAATCTCCATGTCTTGTTCCAGTACTTTAAGTGAATTTTTGGATCACATGCTGCTTGTTGTACTAGCATTCTCTGGAAAAAATAGAACCATATAATGTGTATGCATGTAAGTATATATCAACACATACAAATTTATGATTTATTATATGAAGTTGGTGCATGCATTTAAGAGTGCTGACAAATCCCAAGATCTGCAGAGTGAGTCAGCAAAGATGGAGTCACAGGAGGAATAATGGTTTAACTTCAGTTTGTGTTCAAAGGTTTGAGAACCTGAAGAGCCCATAGTGCAGGTGTGAATGTTGGCAAACTCAAGACACAGTGAAAAGTGATATTTCAGTTTGAATCCGAAGGTAGATATTACAGTTTAAACCTAAAATGTCCCCTTGCAATGTCATGCATTCGGTGATAGGACTGTTGGGAGATCACTGGATCATGGGGCACTGTACTTCTCAATGGTTCATCCATTTATAAGTTCATAGATGAGCATGCAGTTACAAGGTGGGGTCTGGTTAAAAGTGGTAGATCAATGGAGGTGTGAACTATAAGGATATATTCTTATCCCTAGCTCTTCACTTTTGTCCATCTTCCTGGCTACAATACACTGACCCACTTTCTTCTGCCATATCCTTCCACCATGTCAACTGCCTTGGAGCCAATGAAATATGCATAGAATGAACCCTGTGAAATCCTGAGTGAAAATGAACACTTCCTTTAAGCTCCAGGTATTGGGAATCTATTCACAGCAATGGGAATGTCACTAATACAGTAGGAAATACTACTGTGTCCCAGTTCAAAGGTAGTGGGTAGGAAGCATTTTCTCTTACTTAGCCTTTTTTCATTCTATTCTGACCTTCAATTGATTAGATGAGATCCCTCAACGATTTGGAAGACAACATGTCCTACTCAGTCTAGCAACTTAGATGTTAATCTCATCCCAAATCCCCTTAACAGAAATCCTAGGGATGTTTGATCAAATATTTGGGCACCCCATAGCTTAGGCAATTTGACACATAAAGTTAATAATTACACCTGCTCTGAAGGAAGCCAGACATGATTTCAATAAGCACTCCTCAGAGAAGGCCCACGTGAGGTGGAACTGAAACTCCCAACAAATATTCATGCCGACTTGTCTGTCATGTGAGTGAGCTAGGTTAGAAGTCAATAATGCAGCCTCGATCAAGTTTTCAGATGACTGACACACAGGCCAATATTTTCACAAACATCTCATGATAAATCCAATTCAAAAACTTCTTGTCCAGCTACTCCCTATTTATCAAGCTACAGGTTCAATGAGAGAAAAATAAAAGTTTATTTTTGTTTTAAGCCACTAATTTTTGAAGAGAATCATCTATTATACATCCATATATGGCTAAGACATAATATTTAGTTGGATAATTATTGTTGAACACTAAATCTGGCAACATCCTAAGATAATCTTCCCTTCTTTAACTGATCCAATATCACAATCCTTATGATATTTGGTAAATTTCCAATCTTAAATTTAAATGAAATTTTACAAATTTTACTAGTGCATGTTTGCAGTACATGAAGTATACATTGATCTTAGGGAGTAGTTACATGTATATTACACATCTTGAATTGTTTATATTCCTCTTCACCGCCTCATCCACAGATCTCCCTCTAACTTCACTTACACATATTAAATACCCATAAGGTGTGTAAACATTATATTTTGTAAACAGAAACTAAAACTAAAAATAATAATGAAAATGGGGAAGAAGGATTGACAATCAAATGGACATTTTTATTTTAAAGAGAAGAAAATAGAAATAAAATAAAACAGAGTTTCAAAACAGACTAATATCAAGTGGACATTTTTACATCCAGAAAGTTATTATACCTTCAAACTTTTCAAATATTCAATAATAAGATTTCTTTAACCAGGAATCAAGGGGCCAGGGATATAGCTCAGTGGTATAGCGCCTGCCTGGCAAGTGCAAGGCTGTGAGTTTGATTCCTGGCACCAAAAAAAAAAAAAAAAAAAAAAAGTTCATAAGTTTTAGACAAACAAACAAACAGAAGAGCTGGGTATGGTGGCACATGCCTAAAATCCCAGCACTAGGGAGGCTGAGGCAGGAGGATTGTTGCAAG
This sequence comes from Dasyprocta punctata, assembly GCA_004363535.1. Classification (NCBI taxonomy): domain Eukaryota; kingdom Metazoa; phylum Chordata; class Mammalia; order Rodentia; family Dasyproctidae; genus Dasyprocta; species Dasyprocta punctata. Next base: position 33,165 of record RJWM01002404.1, read on the forward strand.
TTTGAAACCAACCTGGGATACAAATTGAACTCGAGGCCAGCCTGAACTGCATGAGAACTTGTCTCAAAAAGACAAAACAAACAAACAAACAAACAAGCCAGAAATCGAACTCAAGGCCTTGTGCTTGCCAGGCAGGCACTGCACCACTGAGCTACATTCCTGGCCAATAGTAAGTTTTGTTGTCCTCATTTAACTCCCTTTACCACCTAGGGGCTTCTATTATTCTGTTCTAATTGATACTGATTGTTTTTTTTTTTTTTCAGTATGGAATGTATAATATCTCAAAACTTCTTGAACTTACCTTATGAGATGTATTTGAAATTGAGGCAAATATCTGGATGCAATAATTTATCCATAAGAAGAAAAGGAGGTAGTTGTGGGGGTAGAGATACTGGCTTTTGTAATCTATTATCAGCACAAATTCTCATGCTAGTGAGAAATTTGCTTAACCATTTTGTCTTGTTAGACAGGATCTCCCTATGTACCTTAGGCTGGCTTTGAGCTTGTGATATTCCTGCCTCCAACTCCTCTCAGTGCTGGAATTATAGATTTGCAGCACCAAAGCTATCTCTACATGTAAACTTTTTGCATTAGAAGTTTTTTTTCAGGTTCTGTAGGACTCATCTGTTAGCCATTGTCTGCATTAACTCTATAGGTATTTTAAGTGGCAAATAATTTTACTGAATCATTAACACTAGTTTTCTATATGTTTTCCATTTTACAAAGAGTTGTCATTTCTTGTCTGTTGATATCTCTACTCCCGTTCTCTCCACTTTTGTGGTCTTACATATTTCTAGTTTATAGACTACGATTTTAATGACATGTCAGAAGAACTAAGAAATACATGTAGTATTTAGAGGGATTCTTTATTTTTGTATTCCACATTAAAATATCTCAGAAACTATCTGATTGAAAAATGTTTCTAGATTTAAACCATAAATGTTACTTTCATTTGGGTAGCAACAACAAAATTTAAAGGAAATAATGTAGTACACTATGAAACAAGGTTATTTTGAAAGTAGTGAGTCTCAGAACTGTAACATAAGAAGTATGCATTAGAAAATTCTAAAATATGACTCATTTCATTCTCTAATTTTATTTAATTTTGAATATCTTATTAGTATATAATGATGACATTTGTCATGGGGAGCTGTTAAATACACACAAAAATTTTTAATTGTTCTTGGTTCCTCTTCTGCTGCCCCATTACTCCATCTCTAGTCTCTTCCCAGCTTATTCACTCAGTAACTACAATAAATTATATCCTTTGTTAAACAGTGTGGGGAGGGGCTGGGGGTTTGTCTCAGCAGCTTAAGTGCCTGCCTGGTAGGCGTGAGGTTGTGAGTTCCATACCCAGTGCCAAAAAAAAAAAAAAATTAAAATACTGTGGGGATTAAAATAATCAAGCTGTGATTCCTGGCCCTAAAGAGGTGATGAAATAACAAATGATCATGTGAACAAACAACTCTAACTAATTATAGAATGTGACAACTAAAATATTCAATAAAACAAAGAGATATAGTGTTGAAAGAGATTTTCTAGGCAGGAAGATGTCATTCTCCTACAGTTCCCTAAATTAATCTTGACTGTGGTGTAGAGATAATATCTAGATAAGTGTTTATTTCATGGATAGATATATGATTGAAGTGGAGAGGAAATTATTTAAGAAAGCTGTGCTGCAACAGTATTTGGTCTGCATCTTGAAAAACTGGTAGAAATTTTATGGGTCAAATTTGGAGAAAAACAAATAATGCCAGAATATTTCTAGCAGGCTTTGAAGGGCTGGGAAAGTACAAAATACACTGTGGAAACTAAATTGAATCCTTTGATTGGCTCTTGAAAAGTAACCTGACATTGGAACATGTAACTAGGTAAATGGACAAGGTAGAAATATGAATTTTATTTGGCAGAGATTTGACAGAGATGGATAGATTTCTATGCAGTATTCATAGTTACATAATAGAATCCTCCTAGTGTAAATGAGGAAAAGACCATATACATTAAATCCAAGTCAAGGAAATGTGAATGGAAATGTAGAATATAAAAGTTAATTTTGGACATGCTCAATTTATAGTGCTTATGGTAAATCACAGATTAATCTATTTTCACCAAGTCTTCTTCAAAAACAGCAGCTCAAATAAGATAGAAATATTTTGCTCTTTATAGTCAGAAGATTCTGTGACAAGTGAATGTTCAGTCATTTATGAGGGTATCCAGAGACTAAGGTTAGACTGAGCTATCCTTAACCCATGCTTTCTTTTTGTCTTCCTTTGGCTTTTTGAGACAGGCTCTTGAAGTGTAATTTGGGCTGGCCTCGAGCTCTCAGCAATCCTTCTGCCTCAGTATCCTGACTGCTGAGATTACACATATGTGCCACAACTCCCTGCAGTTAATCCAAATTTTCTAAGGCAACTGGGATAACCACTATTTCGATGAAGTGAAAAAGAAGGACATTCAGGGTAAATGGCTAAATAATTGTTGAGATAACCCTTAAGATGTACATAAACCTTCTAATCTATGAAATTTAAAGAAAGTAGATTACATTCATAGGAAATATGGAATACTTATCTTTCAAAGAAGTAATGTTTAATGAGGTAAAAATGTCAGTGATATTTTCAGATAAGCAGACAAACTTAATTCTGCATTAGACAAGTAATTGTAACTTGTATGGGGAAAGTAGTACATTTGAAAAATGGGGATCAACTAAAGAAACATTGTGCTAGAAGGTTTGCTTCAATGGTGAAATTACAAGTCTCTCAAGAATTTTAAGTTGAATGGCTGGAATGATATTAAAAACAGCAAGAGAAATGAAAAACATAAGAGTTGATGCAATTACTACAATATAATGTTGAATGAAGGACTCACAAGACATCAAAGTGAACTTTATCTCAAGAGAATAGATCTTATTTTTATAAAGGTCCATGCTCATTTCCTTTTCCCAACAAAAATAATTCTAGGAAAATCTTCTCCCTTCTCCTACATTTTGGTTTCTCTATAACTCATCACATATTTGCATTATTCCCTGTGCTCTGTACTTTTTGTACAAATGTTTTCAAAGGTTTTATTTTTCTCTTTAAATTAGAAAAAAATGGAATTTTATTTTCCGATTTAGTAAATACCCTAGTCTCCTGGTGTTTGTCTCTGAGAAGATATCTTAGAAAATGGACATTGAGGGAAACAATCTTCCCTCCCTCTGAGTTAATTTAATGGAATCCCAAAATTCTGGGCCTTGCTAACCTACTGATAACTGTGGATTAGTCTGCATTTATTTGTCTGAGTGACAATATCTGGATTTAGCTTATTTTCTGTCTATCCCCGTAGTGTCTGATAGAACTCTTTCCTGCCTACTGGGGCTGTTCATTGATCCTTTCATATAAAAACAAAATATTTTATTGATCAACATTTAAAATATACTCTAATCTGCAAAGAATAATAAATCTTGTATTTCTGTAAACAAATTTCAACATATATCATTGTTAGACAAATTTTTCTTTTTTACTTCACTTACCCACATCTCCTTTTTTTTTTTTTTTTTGGTATTGCTTTTTTAAAAAAATAAAGAAATAAAAATGATGATACAGAATTTCTAAACAAAATAATAGGAGATTAACACTGGTTAATGTATTATGTACTGTTGTCTTCAAAGTAGTTCAGATTACAAGATATAGGCATAAAAATGATCAAACAATCTAACAATGAAAGTACAAACTGTTCTTTTTGATGAACTAACAGAGATTAGTAGTATAGTTAGCTATCTTGTATATATATATATATATATGAATATATATACAGACATATAATCTTTTCCCTCCTTTCTTTTCTCCTTTCCCTCACTTTCTTTTTTAATTATCAATTTTTCTGTGGTATTTTATGGCAAATTGCAGACTTCATATCTTCTACCTATTAATACTTTATTATACATCTCTGACACACACATACATATATACCACATGCATACATACTATATATGTGCATACCAACCATGCAATTAAATCTATGCATCCCTCAATAAGTCCTTAAATGTTACTTCATGTTATATTTACATTATATTTTCATGATTATATTAAAGATATATTTTTATAATTTGTTTGAATTGAAACAAAACCTGCATATTAAATGTGGACGTCGAATCTCTAGTATATTTTACCTCCTACAATTACTTAATGATTTTAAGAATAAAGTAAGAGAGAGAAGGTCCTACTAATGTGTGTAGCAGTCCAAGTATATATTTATCTTTTGATGACTCTCTGGAATCAACCTCTTTCTTGTCCAGCTCCCTAGAAGCTGATTCTGCCTTGGATGGAGTATACACACTACTCCTCAGTCATATAAACAGTTTGACTACTAACCACAGTTATGTGGGACAAATATACTTCACCACATAAATAAAAATTTACGTGAAAGTATTTTCCTTTGTTTTAACACAAATGCTGTGGATATTTCTTAAAGGAGCACTTAGACAATTGTTAATGCTATTTGAATACCTTGATCTTTTATTCAGTTATTGAAATAAAAAATTATCACTAGCAAAATAACTATATTTAAACAGGTTTACATGAACAGAAACAGTACCATAAAGAATTATAATATAGAAGCACCTACATAAATTTATCAGCATTGAAAACTAGACCATTTGATTTAACTTGTCACGAGAACTTATGTTCTTCCCATAAATATGTTTTATTATAAACTCAAGCATTATACATACTGGTATTCTGAATTTTATCATTGTATATGATGCTGAAATTTCAAAATACACAGCTATCTAATAGTTACAGTAATCAACTTTTAAACATGGATTTTTCTATTAAGTCATGGTTTCCTTTGGTTTTCTATTTTTTCATTTATTTCTAATCACCATTATGAAATTCAGGGATGACAAACAGTATGTTAGCAAAGTGTTTTAAATATTTTCAAAAGTAGTAGCTATCAAAACAGAATATGAAATGAAGCCAAAAAATTAATCAGAATAAAGCAATTGGTTTTATTCTATTTTGTTTTTGGTTTGATTTTACTATACTTGATGAAATGGTCAACTATTGTGAAGATAGCCAGATATACTATAGTAGCTATTGTTTTCCTACTATCTTGCTTTGAAGTTCTGTACCAGTTCTACTGCTTTGCTTTGACTGACTTTGTTCAGTTATGTTTTGTTGGATTTTACTATCTTTAAAATACAATTAAATAAAAACATAGTAGCTATGCAGTTATACCACAAAAACTGAGCTTAAGTAAATTATATAATTAAATCCAAATATAATTCATGTAGGAATTAAGCAAAATGATTACCTAGATAATACAAAAGATAAGAATTCTTCACCAGTGATGTTATGGAATTTGAAGAGCACATAGAAGGGAAGGTCCCAATTTCTGTATGTCCAGATGTGCACATGGGTGAAGTAGTAGCTACTGAATCAAATCATCCGATCAGCAGTCAAGCCTGTGCTAAAAAAGAAAAATTTCTGTCTTTAGATGGAAAGCTTTAAATTAGAATTGCGAAAATATTTATACTTTTAAAATATAACTGTTATGAGACAAATGAACATTATATTTAAATAAGAGATGGTTCATAGAGAAATTAATTCACAGATTAATGGATGAATGTGCCACATTACAGAAATATTAACTAATGTTAGAAGAACTACAATAACTTTTAATACTAGACACAGGACAGTTTGGAAATCACATGTGTTTGCATCTGTGCATATGCATGTGTGTGTGTGTGTGTGTGTGTGTGTGTGTGTTGCTAGGGATTGAACCCAGGATGGTCAATAGGAGCTACATCCCCATCCTCTTATTACTCTTTTGAGACAAGGTTTCATTAAGTCACTATGTTGTCCAGTCTGGACTTGAATTTGCAATTCTCCTGCCTCAGCCTTTTAGAATGTTGTCCTTATAGATGTCTGCCACCATACCCAACTTGGAATTGACATTTTTAAATAAATGAAAACTCCATGCCTCAGGCCAAGGCATCTTTTCCACAATCTTTAGATGTTGAAGTGAGCTCATTTGTCTTCATGAAAATTTGAAAGAAAAACATTATGGAAAACTAGGATAACTGGGGTGTTCCGAACTTTGTTTTAGATTCTCTGGACACAGAGCGATGGTAACCACACTACTCCCTATTTAATTAGAAGTGATATAATATCCACTTTGAGAAAAGTTATGGTTATGTCTAGATGTTCCACAAGACCTTCATGAATTCATAGGCAGGGCTTTTAGAAGAGAACTGAACCATGGTCGGGCAGTGGCTGACTTGCTCTTAGAAGGTTGAGGGAGAGAGGCAGGGCATTTGGGGAATACTCTGGGAAGTATATGTCCCACACTCATTATTTCTCTCTCTGCTTCCTGGCCACCATAGCATCAGCAGCTTTTGCGTTGTGATGCCCCTCTACCATGGTGTATCTTACTTAGTGCCTGACAACAGTGAACTGAAATGTGAGCCAGAACAAACTTCTCTGATTTGTGGGTGTTGGGTATTGTGTCTCAGTGATGAAAAATTGACTAAGACAAATTTTGGTAGCAGAGAAATGGGGTCACTGCTGTGACCACATGGTTTCAAAGCCTTTGGAACCAGTTCACAAGAGGACTTTGGAAGGTTTGAAGATTCCAGCTAGAAAACCCTAGAATGCTATAGTCCAAGCTTCATAGGAGATTCTTATTACAGATTAAAAGACCGGAATCTTGAAAAAATACAGTCAGGTCCAGGCTCAGGAAATTTCAGTTGGGAACAAGGAGGTTATTAGCAACTGGACTTCAGACCATATGTGTCATGCTCTGGCAGAAAATTTGTCCGCATTTTGCTCATATCATGAGTCTTTGTGGGGGACTGAGATTAAGGGTGGTGAACTAATTAATTTGTTTTAGGAGATTTCAATGTTCAGGCTGTGGCATGGATACTGTCAGAAGCTTTTAGTCAGCTCTACATTGAGAATCAAGAGCAAACTGCATCTAACTGATTTTTAATGGTTTCAGTTGCCTCACAAAGGAAACTTCTGTATAGTTGGGGTGCATAAAATTTTGACCCAGGTTAGCCTGGTTGCTAAGATTAGAATTAAAATAAGTGGAGTACTCAGTGTTGTAACTGTAGGCAGGATACCTTGAGAACATTTTAGGAGCCATCAAAACACCAAGTTTTTCCCTGCAAAAATGAAAGTGTTTGTTCTGAAAAGAGCATCCCAGAGAACCCAATTCATTTGGGACCAGCTAGGAAATACAGTCATATATTAGATTGTAAGTAACTTGGTCTGTATGTGTTTTACAAGACAAAGAAACATTTCTAAGAAATTTTAAATGAGCAACGTCTTACAATTCAAGTAGTGCATCAAACTGAATGTCACATGATCACGCCTGCTTCTTTCTCTTTTTCTCATCTCTCAGATTTGATATACAGGTGCTTTGGATTACAAGCAAAGAAATTATTCTCACAAACCAAGGTTTTACTCTTGTTTCCAGGAGCTCAATCACACAGGCACTCAGAGGTCTCTATAGGCATGGTTCTATGGGTCCCAGCTACTGCTTGAGCTGGCAGCAGAACTTGTTATCATCCATATGGTGCTCATTTAACAGGTATGAAGAGTGTAAGAGTTGTGTGGTCAGGATGCATCCACACAGATTTCAGAAGATAGTCTGGGAAACCAGGCAGTACACCACTGAGAAGTTAGTGTGTGAAGCTGCATGGGTGAAGCCAAAAATTTAGTGGAGATTCCATGAAGTTGAAAATGACACGAGTAAGAAATGGCAGCTAAGGAAAGTAGCAAAGGCACATTAAGAGAAATAGCAATAGCTACAACTAGTAGCGCAGTAGGGGCAGGGATGTTTAAGCTCTTTGGAGTTGACATCTTTGCCTTATATGCTGGACAAGGAGCTAGATGAGTTATTTTTGTGTAATTGGGTTTTGGTCTTCCTTTGATCTCATTGATTTCTATCCACTTATTTCTCTATTTTGCAATGGTAATGCTTAACCTGCACTATTGGATGTTGGAAGTGTTTAGCTTTCTTTTTCATTTTCTATAGGGACTTACAGCTAAGAGTTTCAAGTCTCAGAGGAAATCTGGGACTTCAGCTTTCCAATCCTGCCAAAATTCTTAACACATTGACAACTTTTAGTGATGAACTAAATGCATTTTGTATAAAAAGATGCATGAGTCTTTTAAGGTCAAATGCAGAATTTTGTAGCTTATATCTAGATAACCCCCAAAGCCTCATATGTTCTCAGGCAAGGCTTTTGGAAGAGAATTAGACCATGGGGGTGCCATGACTGACTGACTTGTTAGAAAGTCAGGCCTGGGGGCTTCACCTGAAAGAGTATATTTTTCTGTTTCCTTGCTTCTTTTTTTGCTTCCTAGCTGCCATTATATGAGCAGATATTTCCTTCCCCATGACCCTCTAGTGTCTCTTCTTTGGAACTTGCTGACAAGGGACTGAAATGTGAGGCAAAATAAACCTTTACCTCTTTAGGTTGTGAGTGCCAGATACTGTGTTACAGTGACAAGAAAGTGACAAAGACAAGAAATGTAGATTTTATCCTTTTAATTTCATACATATAAGTGTAATCAAATGAATTATGCTATGACCAAAATGTTTCCTTTACTTCCAGTACTCTCACTTCTAAGAAATGTGTAGCTGTGGGGTTTAGGCTGCACTTACACTTCTTAAACCTTGCATTATGATGTGAAAGAATTACTCGGTACAGTTTATCTGCTTTATTATTTCTAATGCAAAATGCTACAGCTTCTAAGATTCTTTCTAACCATCTGTGTTATTGACCTTTAATGGAGTTAGGCAGAATTCCAAATTTTTGTAAGAGGGATTCCTCCATTGCAGTCATTTGCAATTCTACTCTTCTTATTTTCTGTAAAGGAAATTAAAGGCACTAAATCAAAGTACAAATAATTTTCCTTTTTAAATATGAATTTATATTTTCATTCTTCTGGTGGAATAGCTTACTGAATTTAATGAACTTCAACTATCTTTTTAGAATTTCGCTAGTTTGACAGTAATGAAAATACTTCTTTTTACAAAGAGACTTATTTTAACTATACAGATGATATTGTATCATAGTACAATTGCTGTTGTGATATTCTTTTGCCTCATGAAATAATGTTCAAATTTCAGCAAATAATGTCCCTACGTGTATACACATTATAATGATATTTTCAGGTGAGTGGGATAAATGAAAGTAAGACATAATGTAGTAATTATTTCTTCTGGGGAGTAAATAAATGATTTTTTTCAGAGTCCTTACATTATTTTCACGAAATCTCTCTAATTATACATTTTCTGGCCCTAATTCTAATTATTAATGACAATTTCCTACAGATACAATTCCAGTAATAATATTTGAAAATCACGTGCATATAACTTTTATCAGGAGAGCATTTTTCCTTTGATAGGTCATTTGAATCTCATATTGCAGCTTAAATATGGCAAAAATCTTTTGAAGGCTTCATTTTTTTGAGTAGGATTAGTTTCATATAAAACTAAAAGTAAAGAAATTTTCCATATAATTCTTACCCTGTTACGTGCACAGTCCCTCCCTTTATAAACATCCTCTCATCCCTGTGTGGTACCTTTGTTATCACTGGTAAATCTATACTAAAAAGTCATAATCACTCAAAATTCATAGGTAATATTAAGCTTCACTATCGGTGTTGTATATTTTATGGATTTGGACAAATCTATGATATCTTACCATTAAGATCATACAAAATATTTTCCCCACTCTAAAATCTCTTCAGCTCTGCCTGTTCAAACCTTTCCAATCTGACAACCACTGACCTTTTCACTGTCTCCAGAGTTTTGGTGTTTTTTTCCACAAAGCTGTATGGTTGAGGCCATACAATATGCAGCCCTTTCAACTCAGCTTCCTTCACTTAAGAATATTCATTAAAGGTTCCTCAGTCTTCCCATGGCTTAATAGCATATTATGTTTATCATTGAACAATGTTTCACTGCCTGTTATACCACAAATTTTTTTCTATCCATCTACTGAGGGACATCTTGGTTGTTTTCAGGTTTGGGAATTATGAAAAAAGCTGATGTAAACATCTGTGAACAGGTATTTATGTATAAATACGTTCTTGGCTACTTTTAGCAAATATCAGAGTTTGATTACTCAATCGTTAGGTAAGTGTATGGTTAGTTGTATAAGAAGTCAGGCCATACAAACTCCTGAAATGACTGTACCATTTTGCATTCCCATCACCAATGAATGAGAGTTTCTGTTCTTGAGAGTACTGGTGCTATCCAGTGTCCCAGATTTTGGATACTCAAATAAGTGTATAATACATTATTACTTTAATTTTCATTTCTCTGATGACAGACATATGAGGTGGAGCATTTTTATATGCGTGTTATTTGTTTATCTGCTTTGTTGAAATGTTTGTTAAAATATGTGGACGATTTTAATGTTTTTATTGTTGCATTTTGTAGTTCCTTTATGTCTTGAATAACAGTCTTTTGTCAGATGACTTTGTACAAATATCTTCTCCCTCTCTGTGGCTAGTCTTCTCGTTCTTCCAAGATTGTCTTTCATAGAGTATAAGGGATGAATAAAAAGAAATAAGAGAAGTTGTGTACATGTACCAGCTCTCAATAATAAATGTAATCAGTATGTACTGTCTATATGTACTAATTAAATAAAATTTAAAAAATAAAAGATAAGGTTAATACAGGAGATCATATACTCAGATGCTTTAAAAGCAGCAGGAAACCATGGAAACTGTATCCAACAGTCGCTAGATGACTCAAAGAAAACTAACCTTAGACCTATAGGAGTGGAAGAAAAATCAGAAGATACCACAACAGGTATAAAAATCTATATAAATCACAGCAATAAGTTTTCCTAGTATAGGGAAAGAATTCAACACACAGATGATCAAGGCATATAGGACTCCAAATACCAATGATCAGAAAAAATAATTTCTCCCTGACACTCTATAGCTAAAATTTCAGAAATGCAATACAAGGGTATAGTTTTAAAGACTTTATAGAAAAACAACAAATAAGTTACAAAGGCAAACATATCAAAATTACTGCTGATCTCTGAACACAAAGTTTAAGGGCCAGTGGATCTTGGAGTATAGCTTTCCAAGCCATAAAACAACTTTTAATCCAGAATAATTTGTCCTGAAAAACTATCTTTCAGAATTCAAGGAGAAATAGCGATTTTATGTCATAAAGAGAATCTTAAGAAATTTATGAGCACCAAATTAGCACTACAAAAATACTAAGATAATCCCAGACAGAGACAAGGAGGTGAACACCAAAGAGTCTTAAAAATGAGTAAGGATGAGCAGTCAAGCAAAAGAGAAAAATAAAGAAACAAAAAATATAAAATAATGCAATGGCAGAAATCAGTCAATAATTTTCAGTAAGAACTCTCATTGCAAAAGTTCTCAACTTCACAATCAAAAGACAAAGATTGGCAGATTGGATAAAAACACAACTCCCAAGTGTAAATTGCATACAAGAGACATATCTCGTTCATAGAGAAACACACAGTCTTAAAAATTAAAGGATGGAAAACGGAAAAAAGGAACTCTTCTCCACTGTTGGTGGGAGTGTAGACTGGTGCAACCACTGTGGAAATCAGTGTGGAGATTCCTCAAGAAGCTAGGATTAGAGATCCCATTCAACCCAGCTATCCCACTTCTGGGCATTTTCCCAGAAGAATTGAAGACATCAC
>RJWM01002404.1:44953-130089 GCA_004363535.1 Dasyprocta punctata
TGTTTATAGCAACCCAATTTGTAATAGCCAGATTTTGGAAACAACCCAAGTGCCCATCAATCAAAGAATGGATAAAAAAGATGTGGTATTTTTATACAATGGAGTACTACTCAGCTATTAAGAAAGATTGCATTGAGACTTTTGTAAGTAAATGGTCACGACTTGAGACCATACTCATAAGTGAGATAAATCAAATCCAATGTGTAAATACCGTATTGTCTCCCTAGTGTAAGAAACAGAAAAGTATATATGATCCAAAATCTATAATAAATACTACATAAGGGTAAAAAACAGCTCAAAGAGCAAAAGTAATTGGGAAGGGAAAAGGCAGAAAGAGAAAAGGGAAGAGGAAAAGATATAAACCTGTATGTATGTATATGTAAGATAACTAAAGTGAACACACTGCTGAATGTATTCGTTATTGAGAAAGAACAATTAATACTCATATGATTAGATCAATTTTACATGTCTATATCTGTTAATGTAAGTAACCATTTTAAAGATAACAATACGCAATATTGCAACCATTGTCAAGTTTCTATCATCCGGTTTTGTAGACCTGCAGTGTTACTGTTGTGCATTTACTCTACTCGTTTGTTTTTCTCTTTTGCTTGCTGTCTTTCTTATATATGTCTTTTTTTTTCTTTTTTTCTTCTCTTAAATAAAAAAAATAAAGGATGGAAAACGATACTCCATGCAACAGGAACCTGAAAACAATTAGAAATAGCTATCTTACTTTCATACAAAGTGAATTTGAAGCCAAAACTGATCAGAATAGACAAAGGCGATGACTGGTAAAGGAAACAATTCAACATAAAGAGGTAATCATAAGTATAAGTGCACCAAATGTACAGGTATCCAATGTCATGAAACAAATGGTACTAAACAGAAAATATCAGCTGTGTATCAACACAATCCTAGTAGGCATGTGAAATAGACAGGTAAACTAGACCAAATATTAACCAAGAAATATTAGAGTTGATCCAAACCATCAAATAAAGGAATTTAATAGATAACTATAGACTATTCTACCCAACAGCAGAAAACGTTTCCTCAAGGAAGCAGAAATTTCACCTGTAGACTAAAGTTTCAGCTGGTGCTTGAAACTTCCCGCTTGCATTTCGTGTCAGATTGTTACACTGATTTTAAAATACCCTTGCCAGACTTCACTATTGTGTAAGCCAATTTACACTAATTTTGTTTCTTCGTTGAAACAGCCTGGTACATGCCATGCTCAGTCATTGCCAGAGCAGCCCATGGAGATCCATGGCCTTGGCATGAATGCTGTGGGAGATGTGGGAGATGTCAAAGACGTGGCAACAGGAGGTGTCAGCCAAATACAGTGTTTTAAGCAGCTGATCATGTGAAAGGATATCTGAGCAGTAAGAGTTCATGGTTGGAACACAGTTTCATAAGGATTACTAAGAAATAGCAATGTATTAAATTCAGAGAACTCACTGCAGGACTTATGTGAACTTCTTGTAAAAATCCATGATCTTTCAGTTTTAAACTCAAATTTTTCTCCTGATTCTTTGAATATTGTTTCCATATCATTCAATAAGGGATCTTGCTTTAATAATTTTTATATTATATTTTAGCCTGGGTTGCCCTAGGTGCAGAACTGAGATAAATACTGAGTGTAAGTAGCTTTATTTGGGAGGTGAGCAAAGACAACAACTAATAGCAAAGTGAGAAACTGAAAGACAGTAAAAGACAAAAGAAGAAAAACAAAGCAGGTAGGTTTTCAAGATAGTTATCAAAGTGATTAATGAGGAATGATCTGGTTGGAGAACTCTGGGACTGTGCATGATATTACCTTGGAGGTATCCTATGCCAGCAGGTAAGGAAAATGAAAGTTTCACTAATTTCTGTCAGACATGATAAATATGCTCGTATGATGACTTGGGATTGGCATTAATGCCCTTGGCATCTCCATTCTGGCCTGCACACAGGCAGGCTGGGATCTAGGGGCCAGAGAGAGCTTTCAAATTTATAGATACTGGGACTTGGAGCTTGTTAATTGCATTAAAATGTCGTGTGCTAAAGGGATATGGGTGTATCAACATCTGTTACATATCATCAACACATGGCACAGAGTAGGTGATGAAGTTTGCTAATTACTAAATGACTATATTGACCTGGAAAAGAATTTTCTCTTTCTCTTTGTCTAAGGGTTTATTGGAGTTTCATGTAAAATGTCCAGTAGTCTTGCTTTTTCAACCTGACTTTCAAGCTGAACAATGGCTACAAATATGCATTTCTCAGTCATGAATCTCCCTTGGTGTCCTAGTTTACTATCACCCTCAAATTTGTCTTATTTTTTAAAAAAATGTATAACTTGAAGAAAATTTTACCCTCCTGCTCCTAGTTTCCTAGAATTCTTCAGAGACTATGAAATGACATTTTTACTGTCTTGTGATAGCAGTAATCAAAATAAAAATTTACAATCTCTTAATGATCATGGTAAACATAAGCTATTTTGGGAGAAAGCTGTGAAAAAAGGCAAACAAAGGTGATTTTGTTTACAGTAACTTTTTCCATGGATTTCTTAAAAGGGAGAATAAATTATACCTGGGAAAACCATTGAATATTTTAAAACTGCAGAATTCTTTCAGCGCACATTCATATTACTTTGTCATCATGCTGACAAAATTTGCTAAACAAGTACTGCTTAAGAGGATTTCACATTACTGAGAGAAAAAGGCAACCCGTAATAGAAAGCATTAAACTGCAAGGGAAGCTGGGCTGCTGTTAATACTTAGAAAATTGATTTGTGTTGCTTGAGATCCTGGAGGCAATCGGGAAACTTTGCAGCACTCAGCTACAAAATAAACCTTTTATCTTGCTATTCTGTGTATGTCCTTCTGTATGGCTCACAGAGATTTTTTGAAGGCTTGAAGTATTCATATTTCTATAGAATACAGAGATCTTAGAGCACTGTATACAGTGTTTAACAAAAATTGTCTATCATTATCATCATTATCAGTGAAAATACATAGGTTCCAGCTTCAGCTGTACACAATTAACAAGAGTAACTCAGAGTCATAGTCATAGGGAGGTAAATAATATGCTGGTGGAGATTGCTGGCATTAAGACAATTAGCAGTGCATAAGGCAAATATGGGGACCCCCAATTTATAAACAAAAGTATTTTCATTAAGTTTATTGGTACATTTTAGGTATACATAATGATTACATTCATTATAGGGAATTTGTACATTTATATGATATAAATTGATTCTTTTTCACCCATTTTCTACCCTCCCTTCAACGCCTCTTCCCCTCCCTATTTACAAAAGCTTTGTTTCCATTTTTTCTTCTTTCCTCATCATTTTTTTGCTCTTCTGTTTCTTCTTTTCCCCAATGCCCCTCCCTAGTTCCCCTTCCCATTTGGATATTTTCTTCCTATTTCACAAAGTCTATTATACATTTTGGTCCTTATTTACACTTTCAGCTTTTGATTGATTTATTTCACTTAAGATTATGGCCTCAAGGTGCATCCATTTACCTAGAAATGCCTCAAGCTTATCCTTCTTTATGGTAGTGTAATACTCTATTGTATAAAAAAACTCACATTTTCTTTATCCAATCCTCAGCTGATGAGCATTTGGGCTGTTTCCAAGATTTAACTATTACAAACTGATTCTATAAGCATGGATATACATATATTGCTGTGGTATGGTGCTTTTATTATTCTTTTTCTGAAACATACTGCAGAAGTATTTTTTCACAGCAGTTTTATCCATAAAAGTTCTATGGCACATGATTAGCCCCAGTGTCTTTCAACAAGTCCCTCAAAAGAGACATTTTGGTTTTTAATAAATCATTATATTTGCTATACTTCACTTCCTCCTTAGTTATATAATTAGCCGTATGATAGCTCTCTAAATGAGGAGTGATACAAAGTTATGTTACCCATTACAGAGATATCTACATAAATTAAAGTATATAAACAAAGAAATTCTCACCAAATAAGATCTCTCTCTATTGCTATTTTGCGGAAGGTCCCTATAGCTAAATCAGAACTACAGTGTCTCTACCATGTTTCTTTATTCATCTTGGTGTACTCATTCAATTTACACTCTGACAGTCAAGAACAGAAGATCTAGAGAAAACAGACAAACCTAGCTCTACAGAATTTAATATTTTGTCCATTCCTCAGTTGAGGGGCATTTAGTTTGTTTCCAAGATCTAGCTATTATGAACTGGGCAGCTGTGAACATAGGTGCACATATATCACTGTGGTAGGATGATTTTAATTCTTTTGGGAAGACACCCAGAAGGGGAATAGCTGGGTCAAATGGGACCTTGAATCCTAGTTTTTTGAGGAATCTCCACACTGACTTCCACAGTGGTTGCACCAAGAATAAATAAAAAAGATGTGGTATTTCTATGTAATGGAATACTACTCAGCTATAAAGAATGATAAACTTGATATTTTCACTCTTAAATGAATGAGTACTGAAAATATACTTCTCAGTGAACTAAATAAGTCACACCTATGCAACCATCGCATTGTTGCACTTGTGTGATGAACTGAAACAAAATGTATGTATATAAAAAATTAGTTAAGATAGTTAAAGCAAAAAATTTTGAGTGAAAAGTAGTTTTCTCAGGGTCATTTTCAGATTTCATTTTTAACGCAAAATGTTTATTTGAAAACAATAGAGCAATCATAACAAAAAGATAGTCATATAGTTGGTTTCTCTTGATTCACTGAGGCAAAAGTTTTATGCTAATAATATTTTGGATAATGTTTCATGTCTATATTTTTTATCCTAAATAATTTCTGTGAATATAATAATATGCAATGTGCTGATGATTGTGACTCTCTTACTGGCTGGCTGTGAAATTGTTTTGCTTTGGTTCCTTACTTTCTTTTTCTTTAAAATTTAAAAAAATTAGTATTTTGAGCAGCTATGAATTCATAATTTACAATTTCAAGGTCTCAACTAAATAGTCTGCAAAATGCATATCCTAATAGACTATCAGTTATAGAGTTGTTGTAGAGAAAAGGTAATACAAGTGTAGTAAAATCTGGCTTATATTAAAATTTAAAGTGGTTTGCTCATTCAATTTTTAAAAAATTTTCCTAATATTTTCAATAACTAAGATGTCTCCCTGAAATATGAGCCTTATATTGTAAATATTTAACCTAAAACTTGGAAGGTATGAAATTCATTTCCAAAGAAGGGATAGATCTGGGAAAACTGTCTATAAGAAAATGGTACAGGACACCCCCTTTTAAGACTGATGGTAATATTAATTTCCTCTAAGTAAACTTATATTAAAAGAATCAAACATATATTCTACAAGTCTACATGTCATGTTTGGATTTTATTAAGTGAGTATTTTCTGTAAACACAAGAAATTTAAATTGACCATCTGCCAGTATTCTTGACTATTCACTTAGCAAAAGCTTTGCTGTATCATTGTAAAGATATAATGCTCTTTCAATGTCAAGTGTGAAATATTTAATCTTGTATCTAGCCAAAAGAAAATATTACAGATCTATTGGTCAAAAAACCCTTACCAAGCTCTGAAATTAAACCTCAGTTGTGAACAAGTAAGCTTAGTCCCACTCCGTGAGAGTTTCATCTTCAAAAGATTTAACAGTGACTTACATGTACTAGGTATATGATAACTAAGATGAGAATAGATATTAATAAACAATGTTAAAGATTTTCTATGAAGTACAAAGGTGAAAAAAGATCATTACATTAAATCAGGGATTCTCAGTCTTTAAAACATAAAAAAGATACTGTATTTTTACCAGTGACCATAACTCCCAATGAGACTGATTCTCTTGGCAGGGGCAGAGGGAAATGGTACCAAATTTCCTATAGAGGGTATCACAAAATGTCTGTAGAAGTACACATAAAGTGTCTCACTAGTGTCTACTGGCAAGATCTCCCAGGTGGTTGGCTGGAGCTAAGTCTTCAAAATAACTTCAACACTCGTGATTGTGTAACACCATCATTCAGGTGCTTTATTTTTTACACTTAGACTTTATGTTGCGATATATGTCGATGTGTCTAGTTTTGAATAATTTTTGTCTTGTTTCATCTTGTGTATTCTGAATCTAGGAAAAGATGTATTCTTTATTTTGAAATTTTCCGTTGTATGTATTCATTACATACAGGATGATGTTTTGATATATTTAACTTGATATACATATAAATAATGAAGTAACAACTACAGTGAAGCAAATTATCACACCCATCATCTCCACATAGTTATCTTCCTTTTGGTGGTAAAAGAATATAAAATGCATTCTTTTGGGCAATTGCAAGTGTAAAATACAATATTATTCACTACAGTGCTCATGCTGTACATTAGATCTCTACATTCGTGATTATTTTTTATTCTTACATGTTGGCAGTACATAGTGTTGACCCTCCTTGTGTGGAGTTGGGTGCATGTACAGAACATATCTTATTTCCTGCTTTCATCCCCTTTTCCTCCTCGCCCTCTTAACCTTCTAACTCTTAATCTTCCCATTTGAAAAAGATCTATCTCCTTACTTCGTATTGTTTACCTTTTATTTTCCTCTTTATTTATAATTTGAGTTCCTCATATAAGAGAAACCATGCCATATTTAAGCTGTGTGTCTGATTTATTTCACTTAATATTATGGTTTCAAGGTGCATCCATTTTCCCACAAGTTATTCAAGTTTATCTTTCTTTTTGGCAGGGTAGATCTCTAGGTTTTTAAAACTGTTATAACGGCTAATTTGTACTTTTTGACTTATATCTTCATATTTCCTTGTACTTCACCTGACCCCAGACCCTGTTTTACTTTCCTTTTCTATGTAGTTGATTTTAAAGGACATATTTTTTTAAATTGATTCAGGGATTAAAAACTGCAAAATTAGCTACTGAGATCAGACTTAGGTTGAAGCTGAACAGACCAGTTTGTGGTATACAAATTTTTATACTTCTTAAAAACACCCTAGTCTGTTGACTGATGCTTATAAAATGTGATTTCTCTAATATTAATGACAATGATTAATGCTTATGTCATATTTACATTGCACAGGGCATTCTACTATGTGTTTTACATATATTAATTCACTTCATTCTCACATTACTCAATAAATACATACTTTTACTATCTCCATTTTTCATATTTCATCTAGGCAACAGGAGAGTAAGTAACCTTCCTGAGTTTGCTACAAAGATATAATAAAAATAAAGAAAACAGCAATAATCTTAGTAAGAGAAAAGTATTGTCTGCTATCATTTACTGAATTCTTATATAAGAATTCACTATTAAATATTACATTTAATTCTCATAATGTTGCTATAAATAAAGCTTATTCACCTTCCCTTTCCTGAAAACCAGTAAACAACTTTAGAGAAGCAAATGAACTTTCCCATGTTCCCATAACTGAATAAGTGGCATAATTGTGACTAAAATGCACATCCTTCTGGTCAATGGTTAAAGCTCTTTCAGTCATAAAACCTTTTATCTCAGCAAATAGCATGGAGGATAGTAACAAAGGAGAATTCACTCTAAAGCTTTAATAACTAAAATAGATTCAATTTCTGATACTACATTTTAAAATAGCAGTATCAGGTATTACGGGGTAACTGTGTAAAAAGACAGATATTACACAGTCTTAAGATTCGACTTTTTGTGGCCATCACACATATGTGTCTATCCACGTACTTGCTGTTCATACTTAGTACTCTCCAGCCTTTTTTACACAGATTTAAGTAATATTTTTATTGTTAAGAGTGGAACCCATGGCCTAAATTTATTTCCCTGCCAGGCTTTTTGAATTTCTGGTTTATTTTTCTTGATGCTAAATAAATGTCCTTTCTCTACTTTTTCAAAATAAATGTTAGTATATATTCCCAGTTTTAGTACTACTGACTGCCATACCATTATTGGTAGTAGCTTTAAATCAAGTGACATATGTTCTATTCATTTGTCACTATTGACTTACTAGCTACACCAGGCCAAATCTCCAAATTAAAGGAAATCATAACTACTAAATAGTGCCAGTATTTTAGCTGTGCTATATATACCATTCACCTATTTACTTTGAGAGTATTAAACACTTGACAAAGGTTTTCAATTTTCAGCTGGTTAAGAACATCTAGGCTGTGGCCTGTGATTAAAAAAACACTCATTTCCATCTATCTAATCAACAATAAGCAGGTAAATATTTACACACATGATACTTTTAAGAGCTTTGATTCTAAAATTGGCATGTAAGTAAAAAAATAATGAATGGTCTAATATACAAATTTGAGTATACACATACATATTATCAACTAAAAAGTGCATGCTTTGAACAAGCAATAACTTTTAGTACTGTAAATATAAAGTGACACATAATAATGCCTGAGTTTTCAAATACACGGTGCTATATGACTTATATCTAGATGTCTCCCCAAATCCTCGTGGGTTTATAGGCATTGCTTTCGGGGCTGACTGGGCCATGGGTGTGTGATGCTGGACCATAGGTATGTGAACCGGATTAGTGTATTATGGGTTTATCGCTGGGTGTGACATTGGGAGGTGAATCCTGATAGGAAAAGATTGGTTATTGGGGGCATGGCCTGTATGTATATAGCCTTCCTATTCTCTTCCCCCATCTGTGTTTTCTGCCTGCCATGCCATGAGCTCTCTCTTCTGCCCTGCCCCTCTGCCATGCTGCTCTGCCTTGGAATCACCTGAATATGGACCGAAACCTCTATGAACTGTGAGTCAAAATAAGCTTCTCCTCCTTTAACTTGTGGATGTCTGGTATTTTGTCCCAGAAATGAGAAAATAACTAAGATGCATTGTATGTTGACATGTATTTGATTCTTAAAATAGCCAATACTCGTTCAATGATTCTCCATTTTACTAAAATAGAGGAAAGGAAAAAAAAATGATTGAGGAATTTCTAATGTTCCAGTAAGTCTTACTGATAAATTTAATCTCTAAATTAGTTATTTTAAACTGTCTGATCCTCTCCCTTCACAGCTAACTCTTTTGTGTACAAATCTACATGGTGCTCTAAATTCTGACATTATCTCCCCTTTTAAAGTGTGACAAAATAACTTTTGAGTGAAAGGTGGCCTTGGTGTTTTGATTAGCATTCCTAAAAGATCAGTAATTCATTTTCTTCTCCAACTCATTTGGTTAAAATTAAAACTTATACATTATTGATGCAGCTATTAAGATTTGTAATAATAACAAATGACTATTTAATTTAAAGTTGTAAGAGACTTGTCACATTTATGACTTGAATTTCAAATTTTTCTACAGAATTATATAGAGAAGAAGTGTTTTTCAGAGTTCAAAATAAAAATGCTAAGGTGCTTTAAGTAGCTGCTTTTAGGTGGAGATGTTTTGTAAGAAAGAGAACAAGAACTGAAATTAAAAACCTCAAAAAAGAAATAATTTTAAAACATACAAAACTCAATAAACTTATTTTCATAATGTCAGTGATATTTTTTATAATTGACTATAAATCTTTGTTTTTAAATTTTTAAATTATTTAATTAGTATACATCAATTATAAGAAACATCGGGTTACATCATGATGTTTTCATAAATTCATATAACATATTTTGATTCTATCCATTTATACGACTACTCTGCTTTACCCACCTCTCCCTACTTCCCTGATCCCTTCCTCTTTTGTAATAGTTTACCTTGTGCTTTCATGTCATGTTACCTAAACCCCTAGATTCTACATTTGAGAGAAATTGTGTATTGCTTGGTTTTCCAAGTCTGGTTTATTTTGCTTAATGATGATCTCCAGTTCTATCAACTTTCCTGCACACTACATGATTTCATTCTTTTTATGACTGAATAATACTCCATTTTGTATATGTATCAAATTCATCCATTGGCAGCCACCTAATTGATGGCCAAAATTTAGCTATTGTGATTTGTGCCATGATAATTATGGATATGGAGGTATAACTATCATATGCTGACTTTTATTCTTTTAAATGTGCACCAAGGAGTGATATAGCTGAATCATACAATATTTTCATTTTTATAAATAAGTCTCAAACATATGATTTGCTCTCTGTTATAAAAAAGGCTTTGGGATTACTAATTTGATATTAGAGCTAACTTGCAGGGTTATTAAATTTGTCTTATCCCTAGAAGGAAAAACTGACCAGTTAAGAATCAGAAAATAAGGATACAAAGTTGTCTTCTCCTTCTCTTCTATTAAATTCCATATCAAACTTACGGATACCCAGTAGACCACCCTGAACAAGAATAACTTGGTGAAATCTTCAGAGCACACCTGATCACTATATATCACCATCAATTCCAAAGATTTTGGAGTTACTAGATTTGGTCACTGGAATCAACTCACAATATGAGGTTAGGATGTGAGCAAATTAATTGGATCAATTCCTCTTAATTTGTGAACTATAAGCCAAACCTAGGTATACTCTTATTGATTTTTATCTGACAAAATTGCAGCTGCTTCTTGGTTAATTATGGCAAGCAGGATAATGCTTCCAAAAATGTCTGTATCCTAATTTTCAAAGGGTGTGAATATGTTAGGTTACATGACAAAGGAATTAGTTACTAATCAGCTGAGATTATTCTTGACTATCTAGGTGGATCTAATATACTAATAGAATCTATAATATTAGGAGAAAGTAGGGGAAATGTCAGAGTTAGAGACGGCAATAACAGAAGCAGTATTAAGGTGATAAAATCTGATTAAGGCTCCATTGTCCATTGCCATCTTTGAAGACTGAAGGGGGCTATGAGTCAAGGAATGTAAGCAGTCTCTAAAATTAGAAAACAAAAGGAAATAGATTTACCCCTCAAAACTCCAGAAGGTAACCCAGACCTTTGAGCACTTACATTTTCACCCAATAAGTTTTTAATTTGCTATGACAATAACAATTTTTGAACACATGTATCAGAAGAGATATTTTATTATTTCCAATCTTAATGGAAATAAAACATTGTTGACATGTAAGCTTATTCTCAAAGAAAGATGATCTTACTGAAAAGGGAAACAATTTTTGTTCTGATAAATAACAGGTATCTATGATATTTTGTGTAGGAAACAAAACCATAAAATCATTTTGGTTTCTAACTCACTAGCTGTTCAGAAAAGGCTTAGTCAGCTTACATCATGTGCATATATGTATTTATATGAATGCTGTATAAATCAGTGATTCATTTTATAAGATCATTTAACATATTAAATGACATTAAATTTCTTATAGATCAAAAATAGAGAAATAATATTTTCTTTTTTCAAGTTTAATTAAGCAATATGATCTATTCCAAAGCAATTTTGGGACTTATGAAATAAATACAAGTATTACACATGTAATTTCTTATAAACAAGACAAAAGTATGTAAATATAATATCTTTGCACATACAGTAATACATTTCACCGAAAATGTTTGTGGCATGAGGTTTCATCATGTCTTTAAAGATGCATTTTGGAAAATGATATAATAGTGTTCATTAATAATGATTTTTGAACTAAATTACTCTTTATGTAAGCTATTCAAATAGAAAAAATAGATATTTGATAAATGAGACTTGGACTCTGACTTAGTTTTGATGTGTCACTATTATTTAGATAATTTGAAATGGATGTGAAATTACAGTATTTGCAGATATAAAGTGGATGAAATATTTTTTGGAGAAAATTAACCTGTACATTCAATGAGTTCAAATTTGTGTAACTAATGTTGTCAAATTCTTTTAAAGATGAATCAGTACTAGGCACTAATTATTCAGGATGGGTATTTTCTGAATCAGAGAAATGTAATGTGTTTGCTTACTCTTTATTTACAGAACTGCTTTAAAAAAAGAAATATACTTATTATTCCTAGAAAGATAGTGACAATGAAAGTTTAAAAATGATGACTTTTTGTGAGTTAAAACAATGTCGATTAGCAAGTGATGAGAATTCAAACGCATTTCTGTTTGGAATTCTCCAGAGAGAAAACTGATAAACATTTTAAGATTTTTGTACCATTAATAAACCATATTGTAAGTTTAAAAGTTTTCATCTGCTTATATTTACTATTACCTATATATAATATTAATTTATATGCAAAAATAATGTTGCCTGATCCTAAAAGTATATTTATAGACGTTATTTTAGTAATCTTTCTAGTATATTAATGATCTACACACTCATATGAAAAACACACATTCAAATCTGTGTATTAGCATGGTTAATTTGGTTAATCCTAATGCTACAAGAGTATCCCTCTCTAGGTCTTCACTATTCCTGTGTGTTACTCTCAAAATTGTGCCTTTAGGTACAGAAAAATGCTTATTATTTGGCTAAGCCATCATTCTTAGCAGAAATTTTCTTAAATACATTTCATGTAAAATTTGAATAAAATGGTTGACATAAGAAGGCAATTTATTAAACTATTTTGCCAAGTTAATGGGAGAGGTCAAAAGAAGACTTGACAATATGGAAGGCTGAAAAGACAATTTTCCTAGTTCTGAAGGAAGGTTCCACATATCCTTACAGAAAGTAAGCATTCATATTTGATTTCATTATGTACTATCCGATTACTTTCCAGAAAGCCCTCACCTGTTTAGACTCCAAACAGACGGTCCTTTCTCCTCATTTCACAAAGCTTTTATATTGCTAGCTTACAATTTTATTAATTTGATGGCTAGTGAGTAGAAACTCCTTTTAAATTTTCACTATTATTGATTGATAATGTGATACACACATTTTCACATAGGAATTATCTACCTATTTTCCATTTTCCTGTTAATATTTAGGAGTTCATTGAATAGTCTGGCTTTTATTACTTTGATGTCATAAGTATTGTAAAGAGTTTCAATTTAAAACTTTCTTCACAGAACCTAGTTTTAACATAATTAAACCAAAGTTTAAAAGATGTGGTTGCATCCCCCAGATCTTCTTCTGAGTGTATGTACTCATTCACTCCATGGCTGATACTGTTGGCTTGCTGATAGTTAACTTCTGAGTTTGTCCATACTTATGAATTGTGAGAGGTCAGAGGGAACTGTTGTACCCAAGATCATGACCTAAGCTAGGGCAGCCTAAAACATACTATATTTATTTTTTATTAATTTTATTAGTAAATATAAATATTTGACATACATAATGATCATATTTGACATAGGGAATTCGTACATGTGCATAATATATCTTAATTCCTGTTATTTTCCCCATTTCCCTCTCCTACCTTCCACCTTTCCATTCCCAATTTACAAAAGCTTTGTTTTGATTTTTTTCTCCCTTTTTTAAAATTCCATTTTCCTTCCTTCCTTGTCCCCACTTTCTTGTTCCCCTTTCCATTTGAATGAGTTCTTCCTATTTTCTGATATCTACCCTCCATTTTGCTGATTTACACTTTGGGTTTATCATATATGAGAAAGAACACAACATTTAAACTTGTGTGTCTGATTTATTTAACTTAACAATATGGTCTTGAGGTGTGTTTTCTTACCTAAAAATGATTCAAGATTATTTTATTTATGACAGAGTAATATTCTATTGTTTTTTTTTAATTTAAGAGAAAAAAGATACACATAAGAAAGACAAAAGGCAAAAGAGACAAACAAATGACAGCAGCAAATCCACAACAGTAACATTATAGGTTTAAAAAACAAGATGATAGCAACCTGACAATGGTTGCAATATTGCGTACTGTTACCTTCAACAGGGCTGTTACATTGACAGATATAGACATCTAAAATTGATCTAATCATATGAGTATTAACCATTCTTTCTCAATAACCAATACATTCAGTAGTACAGATATTTCAGTTATCTACATATATATATATATACAGATTTATGTCTTTTTCCTTTTCCCTATCTTCTTTCCTACATTTCCCTTTCCCAATTACTTTTGGTCTTGGAGCAGTTTCTTGCCATACACAGCAATTATTGTAGATTTTGGATCCTATATATTGTTTCAGTTGCTTACACTAGGGAGACAATACGGTATTTATACATGTGAGTTTGATTTATCTCACTTATGAGTATGGTCTCAAGTCATGTCCATTTACTTATAAAAGTCTCAATGCAATCTTTCTTGATAGCTGAATAGTATTTCATTATATAAAAATGCCATATTTTTATATCCATTCCTTGATTGATGAGCACTTGGGTTGTTTCCAAGATTTGGCTATCACAAATTGGGTTGCTGTAAACATGGGTGCACAAATAACACTGTGGTATGATGTTTTCAATTCTTCTGAGAAAATGCCCAGAAGTGGGATAGCTGGGTCAAATGGAATCTCTAATCCTAGCTTCTTCAGGAACCTCCACACTGCTTTCCACAGTGGTTGCACCAGTCTACACTCCCACCAACAGTGGAGAAGAGTTCCTTTTTCCCCACAGCCCTTCCAGCATTTATTATTGGTTGATTTTTTTAATCTTGGCCATTCTTTCTGGAGTGAGATGAAATTTCAGGGTTGTTTTAATTTGCATTTCCCAAATGACCATTGATGTTGAACATTTTCTCATATGTTTATTTGCCATTTGTATTTCTTTCTCTGAGAAGTGTGTATTCATCTCAGATGCCCATTTTTGGATTGGGTCCTTGAATATTAGGGGCTTGATTTCTTTTAATTCTTTGTATGTTTTAGATAGATGTCTTTGTCTGAGGGACAATTAGCTAAGATATTTTCCCAGTTGGTGGGTTTTCTTTTCACTCTGTTGGAGATTTCCTTTGATATGCAAAAACTTTTTAGTAAGATGAGATCCCAGTTGTTGATTCTGGGAAGTGTTTCCCATGCAGTTTGATTTTGTTCATAAACTCTCTGCCTAATCCTATGTCATCAAGATTTTTACCTACTTTGTCTTCTAGCAAATTTAGTGTCTCTGTTTTGATATTCAGACCTTTCATCCATTTTGACTTTCTTTTAGTTCATGGTAATAGACATGAATCTAGTTTTACTTTATGGCATATGGAAAGCCAGTTTTTCCAGCACCATTTGTTAAAGAGGCTATCTTTCTTCCAATGTACACGTTTGGCCCCTTTGTCAAACTAAGTGTGTTTGTAGTTGTGGCTCTATCTCCTAA
Source organism: Dasyprocta punctata (assembly GCA_004363535.1). Lineage (NCBI taxonomy): Eukaryota > Metazoa > Chordata > Mammalia > Rodentia > Dasyproctidae > Dasyprocta > Dasyprocta punctata. The sequence continues at coordinate 59,977 of RJWM01002404.1, forward strand.
TCTATTCCATTGATCTTAAGGCCTGTTTTTATTCCACTACCATGCTGATTTTATGACAGTAGCTTTGTAATATAGTTTCAAGTCAGGGATTGTGATGCCTCCTGCCTTCCCTTTGTTGCCCAGAATTGCCTTTGCAATTCTAGGTCTCTTCTGGTTGCAGATGAATTTCAGGAATGCTTTCTCTTGCTCTGTGAGGTAGGCAAGTGGTATTTTGATTGGGATTGCATTAAATCTGTATTACAGTTTTGGGAGAATGGCCATTTTCACAATGTTGTTACTCCTATCCATGAACAGGGAATATCTTTCCATTTTCTGAAATCCTCTTCGATTTCCTTTTTCAGAGTAAAGTAATTTTCACTTTATAGATCTTTTACTTCCTTTGTTAGACTGATTCCTAAGTATTTCATTTTTTTGGATGCTATAGTCAAGGGTGTGTTTTTTCTTATTTTTCTCTCAGTGAATTTGTTGTTCGTGTGCAAGAATGGTATTGATTTTTCTGTGTTGACCATGTATCCAGCAACATCGCTAAGTTTTATTATTACTTCTAGAAGTTTTTCAATGGATTTTTGGGGGCATTCTATGTAGAGTATCATGTCATGTGCAAATGATGATAATTTTATTTCTTTCTTTCCTATCCTTTTTCCCTTTATTTCTTTGTCTTGTCTAATTGTTCTGCCTAACATATTGAAAACTATATTGAATAGGAGTGGTTATACTGGAATCCTTGTCTTGTTCCTGATTTTAGTTTGAAATTTTTCTGTTTTTGTGCATTTAGTAAGATGTTGGCTGTTGATTTATGATATATGGCTTTATCAGATTGAGATGCAGACCATCTATTCCAATTTTCTGTAGGGTTTTTATCATGAATGAGTGTTGGATTTTGTCGAAAGCTTTTTCTGCATCTATTGAGATGATCATGTGATTCATGTCCTTGGACCTGATGATATGGTGTATTACATTTATTGATCCCTGCATTACTAGAATGAATCTAACTTGATCATGGTGTATAATCTTCTTGATAACTTGTTGTATTCTATTTTCCAGTATTATATTTAGCAATTTTGTATCTATGTTCATTAGGGTGATTGGCCTGTAATTTTCTTTTTTGGTTGGGTGTTTCTCTGGTTTTGGTATCAGGATAATACTTCCTTCCAGGAATGAGTTAGGGAGAATTGCTTCCCTTTCAATTTCGCTGAAGAGTTTGAGGAGTATTGGCAGTAAGTCTTCCCTAAATTTCTTGAAGAATTCAACATTGAATCCATCAGGACCTTGACTTTTCTTTGTTAGTAAGGTTCTAATTGCATTTTCAATTATATTAGCCGAAATTGGATTATTCAGCAGTTTTACATCTTCTTGATTCAGCTTTGGTAATTCATAGATTTCTAGGAATCTGTCCATTTCTTCTGTGTTATCGATTCTATGTGAGTAAAAATTTTCGAAGTAGGTGTTGAGGATCTTCTGTATTTCCACAGGATCTGTAGTGATTTCAAACTTTTCATTTCTTATTGTATGAATCCAAGTTTTTTCTTTCCTCTTTTTGATAAGGTTGGCTAGGAGTTTATCAATTTTACTTATTCTTTCAAAGAACCAACTCTTCAATTCAGAACTCTTTGTATTGTTTTCTTAGTTTCAATTGCATTAATTTCTGCTTTGATCTTGATAATTTCCTCCCTTCTTTGGGCTTTGGACTTGACTTGCTCTTCTTTTTCTAGAAGTTTGAGGTGCAGCATTAGGTTGTTTATGTGTGTTCTTCTCATTTTTCTGATGTGGGAGTTTAGTGGTATAAATTTCCCTCTGAGGACTGCTTTCATTATGTCCAACAGGTTCCGGTAATTTGTATTAGCATTTTCATTCAATTGTAGATATTGTTTAATTTCTTCTTTAATTTCTTCTGTGACAAACTGATTGTTTAGGAAAATATTATTCAATTTCCATGTGTTTATGGGGTTCTTATGGGGTTTTTGGCATTCATTTCCAATTTTATTGTGCTATGGTCAGATAATGTACATGGAATATTGTCCATTACTTTGCATTTTCTTAGGTATGTTCTGTGAACCAGTATATGATCTATTTTAGAGAATGACCCATGTGCAGTTGAGAAGAATGTGTACTCTGATGTTGATGGGTGGAATACTCGGTACACGTCTACTAGTGTCCATTTGTTTGCAAGTTTGATTTAGTTCTGTTATTTCTTTGCTGAGTTTTTGTTTGGTTGATCTGTCTCTCTGCGACAGTGGTGTGTTAAGGTCCCCTGTTATAACTGTATTATTGTTTATTTGGTTTTTCATGTCTATTAAGAATTTTCTTACATAGTTGAGTGCTCCCATGTTCGTTGCATATATATTTATGATTGTAATCTCTTCCTCTTGAAGTTTTCCCCTAACAAGTATGTAGTGACCTTATTTCTTTTGATCATTCTTGAAGTTCACATTGTCTGCAAACATAATAGCTACCGTTGCTCTTTTCTGGGTTCCTGTTGTATGAAGTATTTCTTTCCAGCCTCTGATTTTTAGTCTGTCAGTTTCCTTTTGAGTGAAATATGTTTCTTGTACATAACATATTGTTGGATTTTGTTTCTTAACCCACTCTGCCAGTCTGTTTCTCTTTATTGGTGAGTTGAGACCATTTACATTGATTGATATAACTGATATGTACTGGCTCATTCCTGTCATGATATCTTTCTGTTGTTGGTTTTCTACATTTTTTGTTTAATTGTTGGCCTGGCTTAGTGGTTTCTTTTTGTTGTTGTTCTTAGGGATTGTAGCTATCTTTGTCTCTTTCTAGAGTGTCTTTCATTACTCTTTGTAGTGTTGGTTTGGTGTCCATAAATTTCTTCAGTTGGTCTTTTTCGTGGAAGTATCTCATTTCTCCATCAGTTTTTAAAGATAGTTTTGCAGGATACATCTATGTGGGATGAAAGTTGTTTTCTTTCAGGATTTGAAATACTTCACTCCAAGCTCTTCTTGACTTACAGATTTGTGTTGAGAAGTCTGCCATGATTCTTATAGGCTTTCCTTCATAGCTGATCTGTTTCTTTTCTCTGACAGCTTTTAGTATTTTGTTCTTGTTTGTATTTCTGGTATCCTAATTATTATATATCTGGGTGAAGATTTATTTTGTTTCTGGTTAATTGGAGTTCTGTATGCCTCACTTACCTGTATGTCTTATTCTCTTCCCATGTTTGGAAAATTTTCTGCTATTATTTCTGCAAATAGTCTTTACAGGTCATTAGTATTGACCCCTGCTGTTTCATTGATGCCTATTAATCATATGTTATTTCTCTTGGCATCATCTTGCAACTGTTGTATTGTTGTTTCCTGATTCCTTGTTATATTTAAGAGATCTTTTCTTTCATGATCATAAGCTTCCATGCTATCTTCAAGGTCTGAGATCCTATCTTCTGCTTCATTCACTCAGTTTTGCCAACTTTCCATGTAATTTTTCATTTCCTTAATTTCCCTTTGAACCTGTTTCATGCATTCTGTGTCTTATATTGTTCATTCAATGTTCCCATCATTTTTATGTTCTTTCATTTTTTATTTTGATCTTCTTTAGATACACACATTTCTTTCATAATGATTGTCATTTCATTTTTTAGCTGAGAGATTATTTCTGATTTGAGTTTCTCTATAACTTCATGAAGTTGTTTCTTTACTTCATTTTCTATCATTTCAGAAAGTTCAGTTGTGTGACTCCCAGTCTCTTCCATTTCAGTGTCTCTTGGTTTTGTTCTCAGTGGGCTGGGGGACTGAGACCTCCTCTTGCTCTTCTGTTTTGTCATTTTCTTCTGGGACCTGTGTGGTTGGGCAGGCAGCCTGCCTACAAATTGCACTGGAACACTGTGCTGGGTAGATCTTTATTCCTCCAATATCCCCGTGGCCAGCTGGGGCACACCCCCAGAGTATGGCTCTGGACCCTTGTGTTCTGTGCTCTGTGAAGTTGGCTGTGTGTTTCCCTGATGTACTTTGTTGGGTTGCTCTGGGATGCTGGGCTGGACAAAGTTTGTATCCTCCCTGTAGCTAGCAGGGTCACACCCCTGGAGCTTGTGGCTGGGGCCTAGAACCTGGCTGTGTAGTTTCAGAACCCCTGTAACACAGGTGGCTAGCAGAGACTCAGCCCTTGGGTATGTCACTGGACCTTCAGCCTGGCTGGGTTGAGTTCATAATATCCAGGACCCAGTTGGCTAGATGGAGCACACCCTGGAGTGTGGCACTGCCAGGACCTTGTGTCTGGCTGTGAGGAGTTCAGAGCCTCTGGAGTGCAGTGCAAGCATGGGCGAGTCCCCTACTCTATTGTTTTTAAATACCACATTTTATTTTTCCATTCATGCTTTGATAGGCATACTGGCTATTTCCAATTTTTTTTTAGACAAGGTCTCACTATGCAGTTTAGGCTGGCCTTCAACTCACTATGCCACCCATGCTGGTCTCAAACTCATGACAGTCTTCTGCCTCAGACTCCTGAGTGCTGGGATTACAGATGTGTACCACCATGCCTGACATCCAATATTTAGCTATTATAAATGGTGTTGCTATAAACATGTATATGCATATATCACTATGGCATAATACTTTTAACGCTTTCAGAAAGATACCTATAAGAGGAACAGCTGGGTCTAATAGAACCTCTAGTTTTAGTTTTTGTGGTATCTCCATAGTGCTTTCCGTAGTGGTTGTACAAATTTACACTCCTACTAAAAGTGTTGCTATTTCCCTACAGCCTTACCAGCGTTTGTTATTATTCAATTTCTTGGTGATAACCACTTCTGGGGTGAGATGGAAACTCAGTGTTGCTTTAATTTGCATTTCTCAAATGAAAAGTGATGTTGAAATTTTTTTCATATATTTATTTGTTATCTGTACTTCATCTGAAAACTGTCTATTAATTTCAAATGGCCATTTTTGGATTGGATCTTTAACTTTTGGGGGTCTGATCTTTTAAGTTCGTTATATATTCTATGTTACTCCTTTGTCCAAGGAGTAGCTGGTAAAATCTTTTGCCATTCTATGGGTTGTCTCTTTGCTCTACTGGTGGTTTTTCTGAAAATTAATTTATATACACTGTATGTTCTAAAACTATGAAAAGGCAATATTCTGTGTTTGTGGTAAATGTAGGCTGAAATCTGACTCTTACTTTGAGGAATAAATTGAATAGATTAAAACATTTTATTTAATACTTAAAATATTATTTGATCCATTCAAAGATTAAAACATTTTATTTAATACTTAAAATATTATTTGATCCATTCAAAGTTATGTGTGCATTTGCAAGTTATGAATCACAATAATAGACTATATATGAAATTAGAATGTATTCCAAAATGATCATATTGGGAAAATATAAAAGCCAAATTTCCTGCCCCCCCCGAAAACCTCTCCAACAAGAGAAGACAAGAAAATAGCTCTATTATTGAAAAAGGATTAAACCACAATTGAATGTCTGTCACAGGCAATCTGCTAAAGAAATTACAAAGAAAAAAACCTTACACTTTTATGTAGTCAAGTAGATATAACTCATTACATTGGTATTCTCCAGAGAAAAATAAATCAACTAAGAAGACTTGCCTAAAACTTTGTCACACAGTTTATCTTAAATTCACTTGGTAGTTGGTATGACTATTTGTGCTAGCTAATTGACTTTATCTAAAACAAAATTAGTTTCTCTTTCCTTTTTACCTAAAGATAGTTTTAGAATTAGTTTACTCTCCCACAGAAAAGTACGGGGAGGGATATCTTAGTTACTTTTGTCATTGCTCAGACAAAGTACCTGGCCCCCAAAACTAAAGAGGAAAAGTTTATTGAGCTCATAGTTTGTAGAGGTTTCAGTCCATGATATGCTGGCTTCAGAGCAGGGTGACACATGACAGAACCATTTTAGATCCTCGCAACAGCATCATCTCTTGTTCCAGCTGTGGCATAACAAGTGTAGCCTTATGGAGTTTTTAAACTGGCAAAATAATGTTTTGTCTCATGTCCTCATTACAGCTATAGTTTCCAAGTCAATGCCAAAATGTGCAATGCTGTGGGATTCTGCTTTTGTGAACATGAATATGATGCACTCTGGCTATGGGATATGAGAACTAGTGGACAGCTCTCTCCATTTCCCACAGTTCATCCCCAGGGTGGACTTACCTGAGACGCGTTTTAATATCATCTGTGCAAACAGTTTATATAATGGAGTAATCAGTCACATTTAGCTACAACTACCTCATACCAACACGCCTTTCTACCACATGTATTCTTTCTATCCCTCACCATTACTTGAGATTGCATTCTCTTATAAAATTAGTGGGTTTCTGAAGAACTCAGATTATGGTATGGTCTTAATTTTCATTTTGTTGACTACATACTATGTATTGACCACAATTATGACATAATTTTAATATATTTTCTTTATTTTTATTGAAAGATGGTGGTTTATTTATTATTGTTTTCTCATGAATTAGTTTGATTTTTTTTATATAAGAATAATGCCTTAGTAAATATACAGATTTAAATAGTTCACTAAATTTTATTGAGAACTGATGGGAAATGACATCCACGGGGATAAAATTGTCAAGTTCAATGGGTGAAAGACAAAATTTACAAGTGTCTAATCAGAAAAACAATTTACTAAAAAGGAAAAAGAGAATCAGACTTCTACAAGTCTTCATAAAAGCAATTTAGGAATTTAAGAAAAAGGAAACCTAGTGCAAGTAGAATGTAGATAACAATAATTTTAACTCAAAAAATATATACCTAACAAAAATACATTTTATATCTCAGGCGAGGCATGGACATTTAGGGATATACCAAGTATCAAGGAACATACTACACATGTATCACATCTCAGAAAACCACTAGAGAATTTTTATTCTAAACAAGCATTTAAATCATAACATAGTATTCAAAACAGAGAGTAAGAAAGGGAAGAGAAAATAGTAAAGAGCAAAAGGCATGACCTAGCTATATTTTCATAAAATAATATTATGGTAGTGGGAATCAATATTTGAAATGTGAGGGCCAGGTAGTGAGATATAGCAGCATAATTCTTGGAAAAGAGAGAAATGAAACAAAGGAGAGACTAATCACAGTCAGGTAGCAAAGAGTAAACATTCATTAAACATTCATTAAATCTACAATTGAGACGAAAAAAAGTTAGGCTTTCATTTATCAGAATGGGGAGTCGAAGCAGAAAACATGGTCAGCATTTTTTTGCTATATTTTAGGATAAATGCATATTTAATTATGAGTGTGGAAAATAGGAAAATATTACTAAAATGTTAAACCCTTATAATTTCCAATTAACAATGAATATAGATAGAATTAACAGTAATGTGGCCAATCCAAAAATAAAGGAAAACAGTAATAAAATAAGTTTGTAAATATAAAATGAGATAAAGGAGAATAAAACCAAGAAAAATATATAATGAATCCGTTTATTTAAAAAAAGAAACTTTTTTATCTTTGTCAGGGTCATTGGCTTTTAATTTTTTTCTCATAGTATCCTTGTCTTACTTCCATACCAGAATAGTTCTGGCATCAAAAATTGAGGCTGGGAATCTCTGCTCTTCAAAAGTTTGGAATAGTTTGGGAATAATTTTTGTTTAAATTTTTATTAGAATTCACCAGTGCAGTCATCTGGTCACAGATTTTCGTTGTTGGGAGATGTATGACTGATTCAGTGTGTTATTCTGCTGGAGTTAGATTCAGGTCTATTTGGACAATAGTGTTATTTATATTCACTGGCTGCTTATTGATTTCCAGTCTAAATGATCTATCCATTTTTGAAAGAGAGATATTGAAGTTCCTTATTATTACTCTGTGGCTATCTATTTCTCCCTCCAGATATATTAATATTTGCTTTCTATATTTAGGTGATCTGATATTGAGAACATATGTGTCAAATATCATTGTATCTTCTTAATGAGCTGACTCCCTTATTAAATAATTTTTTGCATCTTGTTACAGATTTTGGCTGAAAATTTATTTTGTCTAATAACTAGACTTGATTTTATCTGGTTCTGTTTCTGTGGAGTAGCTTTATTGATTCCTTCACTTTCAGAGCATGTTCTGTTCTGAAAGCTAAAATGAGTGTAGTTGCGTATCATTTTTTACCCAATCTAGATTTTTTAATTAAAAAATTTAATTAATTTATATTTCAAGTGATAAGGATTTACTTCACTTTTGTGAGATTTTTTGAAATTTTTATTAGTACATGTCTGTAGCACAGTTATTACTTTCATCATTGAGAGTTGTTACATGTGCAAAAATATGTTGATTCTTTCAAATTTCTCCATCTCTGCTTTTTCCATCTCCAGAACTTTTTACCATTTGCAAAAGATCTATCACCCTAATTCTTGTTTTCCACCTTTTATTATGCTTTTAAATTTTTTTATATCTTGGGTTTCTCAGAAAAAAATTTTTATATCTTGAGTTTTTCATGCAAATGACCAAGAAATGCAGAATGTATTACTATCATGTCATTCATTGTTTTGTGACTTTTGTAGATCTAAAGCCAACACAATGCTAGCAAATGAAATTGACAGCATATTAAATGTATCACATATCATAATGATGGAAGAGGTATTCCTGGGATACAAGGCTTGTTCAACAGACATAAATCAATAAAGATGGTATGACACATTAACAGAATCAAGGACGAAAAATAATCTTAACATATACAGAAAAAAGACTTGAAAAAATTTAACATCCTTTCATGATAAAAACTGTCAACAAGTTAGACAACAAAGACCATTTGTGAGTAGTCCACTGCTAATATGTTACCTAAAGAGACACAACACAAGATCACAAAAAAGTGTGCTCACTCCTATCTGTTCTATTTCATATAGTGCTGACAGTCCTGGGCAAAGTAATTACACAAAAGAGTATTTAAAAAGGCATCCAAATTGGATATAAGGAAATAAAACCATTTGTAGATGACATGATCTAATATATAGAAAGTTCAAAAGATTGTTAAAATCACTTAGAAACAGTATATAAATTTAGTAAAGTTATATGATACAAAATGAGCATAGAAAAATCTTTTGCATATATTAAAATGGACTGCAAAAAAGAAATTCAGAAAGCAATCTCATTTGAAATAGTAACAAAATAAAATCTTTAATAAATTTATTCAAGTAGGCAAAAGACCTGTACATTGAAAAGTATGAAGCAGTGATAAAATAAAATGAGCCAGACACAAATAAATGCAAGAATACCCTTACTTGGATTGGATAAACTAATATTATTGAAGGGATCATATTACCCAAAGAAATCTATGGATTCATTGCAGTACCTATATAAATTCCAACGACTTCTTTCACAGAAATAGAAAAAAATCCTAAAATCTGTATGAAATCACGAAAGATTCCAAATAACTTATGTAATCATAATAAGGAAGAACAAAATCAAACACATCACACTTTCTGATTTCAAATTACATCACAAAGTTACAGTAAATAGTATGGTATTTGCATAAAAACACTGACCAATAAAAAGGAATAGAGCCCAGTAACAAACTTATTCATATATGGTCAATTAATCTTCAACTGAGGGGCCAATAATATACTATAGGGATAGGATAGTTTCTTCAATAAGTTGTGTTGAAAAAATTAGATATATGCAATAGAGTAAGACTGGACTGTTACTTCACACCATAAACAAAAATCTATTCAAACTTATTTAATCACTTAAAAGTAAAACCTAAAGGCACAAAATTCCTGGAAGGATAGTTGGGAAAAATCTTTTTTTAATTTGAAAACAAAAAAGAAGAACAAAAATTATTACACAGAATTTCAAAATAACATAATAGGAGGCTAACAATTGTTATTATGTTGCATATTGATATCTTCAAAGTACTTGCTCAGATCACAAGGTGGAGGCATGAAAAAATGATCAAACAATGAAAGTACAAACCATTCTCTATGATGAACTAACAGAGATTATTAGTATAGTTGCCTATCATATATATTCTTTTCCCTTCTTTCTTTTCTCCTTTCCCTCATTCCAGTTGTTCTTTGCTATAGTAGCACAATTTGTAATAGCTAAATCTTCGAAACAACCCAAATGCCCATCAGCCATGAAATGGATAAAAAAGACATGGTATTTTTATGCAGTGGAGTACTACTCAGCTACAAGGAAGGATAAACTCCAGGCTTTTATAGGTAAATGAATGCAATGAGTATGCAATGAAGTGAAATAAATTAGACTCTCATGTGTAAACATCATATTGTCTTCATAGTGAAAAAATCTGAAAGAGTAAATAGGATCCAAAGTGTTCAATAGATATTCGTGACTGTCTTGACAGTGCATTTTTGGATATATGCCAAAAAAGTAAGTGTCAAATGAAACAAAGACAAAAGAGACTACATCAAAATAAAAAAGCCTCTTCACAGCAAAGAACATAGCAAAATAAAAAAGGAACCTATGGAATGGGAGAACATATTTGCAAATCACACATCCCATAAAGAGTTATATACAAAATATATATGGAATTTAAATAATTTAATAGGCGAACCCTCAAATAATCCATTTTTAACATGGGCAAAATAACTGAATTTTCTCAAAATAGATACATAAAAGCCAACAGGTATATGAAAATGTGCTCTATATCACTAACCATCAGTGAAATCCAAATCAAAACCACAATATCATAGCCCTGCTCTTAGGATTACTATAACCAAAAGTCAAAAGATAAGTGCTATAAAGGTCAGAGGAAATAGAACCCTTATATACTGCTAGTAGCAATGTAAACAATTGGAATCATTATGAAAAGCAGCAAGTAGGGTCCAAAATTTAAAATAGAACCACCAAGCTAAAGATGTGGCTCAATGTTATAGTATTTGCACAGCATATGTGAGGCCTGGGATTCAATTCCTAGTACAGAAAACAGAAAGGCAAAGAAAAACATAAACAATAAAAAATTGGAACCACCATATGATCAACTTCTGGATATTTGTCTAAAGGAAGTGAAACCAGCAAGTTGGAGAGGTATCTGCATTTCTGTGTTCATCGCAGTAATTCACAGTAGTCAAGTATAAAGTCAAACTTTCTATTGATAAATTTTATGTGATGTATAATTTTCGGTTGTTATGAGACAAGGTCTTGCTATGTAGTTCAGACTGGTGTTAAACTCACTGTAACCCAGGCTAGCCTTGAACTTGCAATGATCCTCATGCCTCATCCTCCCCAATGCTGGGATTACAGGTGTGCTGTCTCCATGCCCACCAATGAGAAATAAACATGACATAAAATATTATTCAACTTTACAGAGGAAGAAAATTCTGGATTTGGAACAATATGGATGAACTTGAAGGGCAGTTATTCTGAGTGAATTAAGTCAGGTACAGAAAGACAAATACTGCACAGTCTCACATATACGTGGAATCTAAGAAAGTTGAACACACAGAAATAAGAGAATAACATGGTATTTACCTGATACAGAGGTTTAAACAATCACACAAATTTTGGATGGTAGAAATTTGCTTTCTCATTGGTGGACTAGAAGTTACAGGTAAGAATGAAAGAATGATAAAATGGTTTATCTGGTAATGACTTCTAGTTGAAGATATTTGAAACTAGTGTCCACCTTAATGTGAATATAGATATTTTATACATAAACATTTATAGGTGCTTATGCATACATGAGTTAGTATATATGCATTTTCACTTGCTCTGTTAGCTAAGAGGGCCTATTCAATGATACTCCAGTAACAAAAAATGTACCCAATATTCAGATACTGCTTTCTAATATCTTAGTCTAAGGAAAAGAATTAGGAAACATTGCATAAATGCGTGATTCTAATACTAGATCAGGAACTACAAAAATGAGGGCAATTTCAAATGCCAAAATGTAAGCCAACCAAAAAATAACCCTACATTGATGGTGGTAGCTCAAAAGGCTACAAAAACCAACTAAAATACCTCCCAATAGCAAAATTTGGAAGATTTGAGTAACAAATAAAGAAGCACACAGTTATAATTAGAATATCAAATAGACATATATCAATCCATGACTTTTTAAATAAGTGAATGGGAAATGACTTAAATGAGGAAGGGTACACACACTTTCTAAGAAGAATTTCAAGTTACACACAACTCTCCACTCCTTAGATTTGGGCTGGGCACAGTGAGCACAGTACCTTTCTAAAAATAAGTACACTTTGGAGAGGGAAAGAGAGGAGTGACATTACAATGGAGAAACCTGATATACATCTCAAACAGGTATTCAAGGCTAACATGTATAGTGATGTCATATTTTGCACATGTTATGAAGAAAATAGCATTTGACTTGTTTGATCTTCCTCCCCAAAACATACAACCCCAATATAAAGATATATCAGATAAAACCCATGATTTAAGGTCAATCTCTAAAATGCCTGACCAGTAATCTGTAGACTTTCAAAGGTATTAACATCATATGATATCTGGGGCATTATCAGATAAATGCCTAAGGGGATATTATGACTAAATGAAATATAGTGTGTTGGGACACAAAAATTATTTTAGATAATAAACTAAGAAAATCTGAAAAGCACAAACTTCAGTGAATGATTTCAGTGCATCACTCTCGGTTGATCAATTGTAACAAAACACCACGCTAAAGTAAGGTGTTAATGATCGAAGAAAGTAGGTGTTTAGTGTATAGAAAATCTTTGCAAGTTATGATAAATTTGAAACTGTTCTCAAGAAGAAGTTTTTTTTTCAGTGCAATAAGGGAATTGTTTCAGTGTACAGATAAAGCTTGACTTCATCTTTTCAGTGTAATGAAATCGTGCAGTCCCCACTTCCACATATCCTCTGTGCTCATTTTGAGTTTAATAGGAAACTGAGCAGTCAATGGTCAATTTTGGTAGGCTCTGTGACTAAAGAAGATTATAAGCATCTCCTTCAGGGATCTGGAGTGTATCCTGCTTTAATGGAGCTCTTATCAGCCAAAGATTTTCTCTAATATCTCCAGCTCACTTCATTCTTTCTGTCAAGGAATAACTGGATGTTTATGTAGTTAATAGCATGGTGTTTTCCTTGTATTCCAAGGAAAGTACTGCATACATTGATTTCATCTATATAAGCCACACGAAGGATTTGAAAGTAAGAGAGAACAAAGAAGAATTGACATATGTTAAGAATTGAAAACTTTTTTTTCCTTCTTAAATCAGATGCTGATTATCAGGCAGCCTGCACCAGTTGGGGTATTCTTCCCTTAGGCAGCTAGCTGGGTCATCAAAGGAAACAGTTCAGTTGTCGATAGATACTCCAGAAGGCCTTAGGAGCTTTTGCAGTACAGGTGGACACAATACTTCTGTGTTGTCTTTTAGTGCCTCTAAATACCCATCTTAGGTATTTCAGATCTGCATCATTTCCCTTACAGAAATACACCCTCCCTGCTTCAGTGCAACTTTATGTTTCCTTTTCCCAAGCCTGAAATCCCATCTCCTCTCAAGATATTGAACTTACCAATTTGGGCAGTTGTATTCAATATTTCTATCATCATCCAGCTTTTCTGACAGCCCAGAGTACTTTGTATACGTCCTTTGTTTTCTTTAAAACTTGTAATGAGATTTTTGTATTATCATAACACATATACTTTCTTTATATCAACATTGCTATGCTGCAAAAAGCCTTAGCTCCAAGTAGGGTACAATTCTACCTCCTCCTCCATCATTATAATGAAATTCTCCTACATGTAATTTCAACACCAACCTTCTGTGTAAAAATACTAGCCTTGGCCTCCTGTTTAAAATCTGAGAGCATAATTCCAAAAGTCAATATTAATTCCCAGAGATCCTGGTTTCACTTGATTTTTAAATTAGAAGTAGATTTTTTCAGCAAATCAGAGCAAGTTAACTAGTGATTCCTCTTTGGTGTAGAATTCACGGTTGTTTATGTGGATTCTAATGACCCTCTGCTCTCTCTGCTCCATGGAGAGAAGAAAGTCTGTGTCTGTATGCATAAGAAGGCAGGGGAGGGTCTCAAGAACAGTACAATGGAAATACTCTAATCTGTGATTTCCAACATAATAGCGGCTAAACATGTAGAGATACTGAGTTCCTAACATCTGCTAATGCAACTGTTGATTTTGATTTAGTTTATTTAAGTGTGGAGAGGAGGAGAAAGAGTTAAAAAAGAATGAAGGTGTGTTATCTATGTGTGCCAACTCTCCATGATGGATGTAATCATTATGTACTCCAAACATGTATTAAAATAGGTGTATGTATTTTTGAATGTGAATAGATATAGCCACATGAGTCTACAAGATTGAAAAACATTGATCTAAGGCTGGCTTTTTTATAATTTTACTGAGCTTCTCATTACATTTAGCTACAGCGTGACTTAATTTCTTCATCCTAAACATAAGTTGAAAATATGAAAAACCATGTAAACTAAAAGTTTCTATTTATATATATATATAGATATATATGCACAAGATAGATAGTTATAATATACTAATCTCTGTTAGGTCATCAAAAAGAACTGCTTGTGCTTTTATTGCTTGATCATTTTTTCATGCCTATATCTTGTAATCTGAGCAAATAATTTGTAGATAACAATACACAGTATATTAACCACTGTTAATCTATTATGTTGTTTTGAAATTTTGTATGATTGTTTTTTTTTCTGCTTAAAAAAGTTTTTGTTAATATTTGGTTGATGTAATCCAGAGTCAGGATGGATCACTGCAGACAGAGTAACTTCCTGCAAAACAATTCAACTACACTGTTGTCTGCCATAAATGATAGTGATGTTCACTAATTTTATTACTGTTCTAATGTTGTAGCAATTGTCAAAAGCTTAGTGGCATAAAACAACAGAAATTTATTCTTCTGTAGTTTTGGAGGTCAGAAGTTGAAAATCACTTTCACTGGGTTAATATCAAGTCATCTAAAAGTCTGATTTCCTTCTAGGGAGTCCAGGAAAGAGTCCATTTCCTCATTTTTGTAGCTACTAGATGTCACTATAGTAGTTGACTCATGATCCCTTCCTCCATTTTCGAAACGAACAGTGCAGCATCTTCTTTTTCTTGCTGACCTCTGTTTCCCCTCTTATATTTCCTTTCCTGTACTCTACTCTGATCTTCCCATCCGCCTCTCACAGGGATGATTTTGGTTAGTGTGAAATGGTCCAGGACCATTCCCTCATCTCCAGATCCTTCAAAGTTCTATTTGCCATAAAAATAACATAATCACCTTTACTTGGTTACTGGCTACTGGCTATCAGGACATCTTTAGAATGTTTATCATCTATTTGTCTAACAAGCTAGTGTAATAAGTAAATTGACTCATAACAGATTAATAATGGATTTTTAGACATTTAATTTGTCCAGAGTTGCCCATGGCTGAAATTTATCTTGCTTTGGTTATCACTGCAAAATATACCCTTGTCTACCATCTTACTCACCACATCTGGAATGTTTCCCGTGTCTCTGCACTGACATTTAGGACTCGTACCAGAGTAGGAGAATCCAGATTCTGATAGTACTGTCTGGATACATACTTCATTGATGAGCAAACTCTCTACCTCTATCAATGTAAAATAATATCTCCAGGAACGAACTATGAATGTTCTAGCATTTTTGAATAGAAGAAATAAATTAGCAGATGCATCCTTCTGTGACTTCTAACTGAGGTGTGCTTAAAGACATTTGAGAGGCTTCTGATCTATATTTGTCAGTATTGGACAGGTATTTTAACTTTCATCTAAAATGTGATTTCGTATTTAAAATAAAAAAACAGAAGGAAAGAGGGATAGATGAGTATACTAGATATTATTAAACTCTGTGTGTTAAGTGCTATTTGGAAATATTTGAAGTACTTAAGGCCCTTCAATTTTAAATAAGAAATTATATTAAATTGCCAAAATTTAAGGGAATAAATTAGCATAATATATATATATATATGTATATATATATATATATATATGTATAAGACATGGAGGATATACATAGACCATCTTAATTCTTTATTTCTAAATTAGGTATCACATTCATTTATCTTTTTCTTCGCTAGGTCCCTTTTTCTGTGGTACTGGACGTTAAACCCAGGACCTTCACACTGGGCTATGTCCCTCAACCCTTTTCGCTGGGTTGAAACTTTAAAACAAGGTCTCACTAAATTGCTAAATTTTCCAGACTAGGTTTAACCTTGAAACTCTTCTGCCTCAGTCTCCCAGAGTACTGGGATTGTAGGCATGCAGCACCATGCCTGTCTAGCTGAACTTCTTAAGTATACCTTCTAAAGTAATCTCTTTTGTTTTCGTTTTCATATCAATAAATGTAAATGTAAAAATATACATATTGTCACTGCCATTTCTTTAATGAAGCTAGCCATTCCTGAAACAATTGCAATGGCTCCTACCTTGTCTTATCTAGCTTCCCTTGTGTGGTCTTTCAGCAAAATAAACATGGTTTCAGTCTCAGCCCTAGTACCCACAAAGAAATTTAAATATATCTCCTTTTTTATGGTGGGAAATCATTAAAAGGTTTATAAGGACAAGTTTTTGCTAATCCTTCCATCAAGAACTATTGTTTCTTTCACTATATCAGCAAAAATATAGTATAATGATTAGAGTTCAAAGATCTAGAATTAAAATTCTGGCTTATCTCAATCAAGTCTGTAAAATCTAAGAAGTCACTATGCTTCAGTTACATATTCTGTTTAATTAGGATAGCAGTATTTTCTTAATTGGCTCATGAGAATGCATAGAAAGGCTCATTGTTTTATACCTCAAGTCAACATAATAAGGGTCATGTTTAACAAATCCATGACTAACAAAATATTCAATTGTGAAAACAAAGCATATTCTCTAAGATCACAAATAACGCAAGGATATTCATTTTCACTCGTTCTATTTGGCATAATACAGGGAGTCCTAACTCAGCAATTGAACAAGAAAAAGCAATGAAGCATCCATATTAGAAAGGAAACAGTAAAATTGTCTCTGTTTTCAGATGACATAATCTTTAAAAATCAATGAGACAATTGTGAACACTCTAAAAGATTCACAGGGAAAAAAGTTGTTTATCCCATTAAAAGAAAAAATCTAAATAATAAATATTAGAGATTATAAAAGTTGCTCAAGTTTTAATCATCAAGAAACACTGAGCTGTTTAAAATTTCTATCAGTTTATGAAAATAGTTGCCTGGAAGATGCATGTTAGGTGTTTCTGTGAGAGAGAGAGAGAGACAGAGAGAGACAGAGAGAGACAGAGAGAGACAGAGAGAGACAGAGACAGACAGACAGACAGAGAGAGAGAGAGAGAGAGAGAGAGCATATGTGTACTTTTGTATTCTGTAACTTACAAGAATTGTCCCAAATTCAATTTGGTAATATGATTCCAATTCTAAAATAAGAAATTCAGTGAACAAAACTAAGAGGTATTATATTCAGGAAATCTTCAATGATGCACAAAAATTTTATTGTACAAGGGTGCTTAAAATAGCACTCATTTATTTAATGATATGCATTCAATATTATCAATATAAAAGTCAGTGTTCTGAGCCTTACTTCAATAACATGTCTCATGGAGTTTTTGTTGCTGTTTGTTTTTGCTTCATTTTGTTTTTGCGAGACAGAGTGTACTGGTTCTATGGTGCATGGATCGGCTTTGAATACCTGGGTTTGAGAAATTCTCCTGCCTCAGGCTCCCAAGTAGCTGAGTTGGAGCTTAGTTTTCAAAAGAAAAGACAAACAATCAATCATTAAAATGATAATTAGATAAAATACTAAGGGCTAGGAAAATAATACAGTAGGATAAAGCAACGAAGTCCCTAATGCAGTGGCATTCCGGAATCCTGTTACACAGGAAACAATATCTCTATAGTTTTCAAAGAAAGGAAACAACAAGAACCAGTAGGAATGACATTGGAATACTCACTATCAGAAGGATGTGTGAGTAAGAACAGTCAGAGCATAGTGAGAAAAAGGTGAAATGTAGAAGATGACAAGATAAGTAGGCAGGAAGATTTCTAAACCTTGCGAGGAATTTGGATTATGCTCTAAGTCCAGTGCAAACCATTGTAAAGTTGTAGGCAGGGAAGTAACGATAATTGATTTAACTCATGAGAAAAATCCCTGTGTTAAAGGAGAGGAGAATGGAATGTAACATGAAATTAGTAAGTAGTCAGACTGTCTAAGAGAGTAATAAAATGAGAGTTGGTGGAGATTTGCACCACAGTGATGCTTCTCCAACTTTATTGTTCATATGATTCACTTATGAAACTTATCTTATTGAAGCTGAGATTCTGATTTAATAGGTTTGAGACAGAGCCTGATAGTTTCCATTTTTAACAGGCACTCAGGTGACAGGGATACCTCTGACCCATGTACTATAGTACTAAGGCTTAAGTCTAGATGATATTGTTAAGTTTAAGACAGAAAGAAGAACAAAGTTTCTATTACTTTTGCAGTTATAACTGGTAGGTGTGTTAAGGGACTGGATATGAGGGATAAAAGAAAGAAATGAATCAATTAAGATTTCTAGAATTCTTTATGAATATAAAAAATGAAAAGAAGCATAAGTATCTAATAATGCGCCAATAATAGAATTAAAAAATTTAGAAATCATATTCCAAAATAAATAATATTTGACATAAGAAAAAACACTAATGCTATAATCCTAATTGTAAAACAGGCGTCACACACACATACACATGTGGATATATAGAAAGATAGATAAGAAATTTTTATATATAATATATTGATAAGAAATTTATTGCTTCCTAAAATTTTGACAATCAGCATCAACTATTTTTATAAGCAGAAATACTCCTTATTCTTTTCATTTAAAGATCTAAAGCCTATCAAGATGGCATCATCTGTTCAATCCATAAGGGTGTGTACACAGATTTCTGCTATATTTTCCTCTGTTATTGCTATATTTGAAGTTTTTTATAATTTAAAACCATATATAATTGAACTACAAATTAAACAACTATTTTAAGAAATCTCATTTTTATTTTCCTACACAGTAAACTGTAACTTCAGCAAGTAGTAGGCCTAACTTTTTGAGTATGTGAACCATTTAAATTAGAGTTTGGATTTATTTTTATTTCTCTATGGTGTGATTTGTCTGCTGGGAGAATTTATATTTGTTTACCAAATTTTAGCAGTTTCTTCATAAAAAATTTACTCTTTAGTCAAGACCTTATCTTCTAATAGCATGCTTTCCTTTTTTTAATGTAGCCACAACATTCAAATTTAGGCTTCTACTTTATACTCTGTTATCCTGCTGAAAGGCCAATGGTCCAAGGTCGGTTGGTTGGGAGGCAGTGCTTGAGTGAGCAAAATAGATTTCTTGGGGTATTGAGAGCACTGGTTATGACCCTAGCAGGTGGCATGCAGTAAAGGGTGAGGATGTGTGTGAGTGCTTGGCATGGCAGGATGGAAGGACATCTTTGTGACACTACAGTAACAGCAGGAATGTGGAAGCACAATTATGCGAACAAGAGAAAGCCTGATTTTGCTGCTGTCAGAATGTGACAAGGAATGAATAGATTTAGGTCCAGACCTGTGCTTTTAAACAACTTATCAGCCTGCAAGCATTAGTAGACAATAGCACATATGAAGTTCTGTGAAAGCAGAACAGCAGATTTAAATTCTGTTCCCTGCTTTGGAGGATTTAAAACTCACAGAACAAATTAGGTCTACACATAAATACAAATTTGAGGACATACTTTAAAAGTTTAACAGGAAAGGGATGTTTTGATGATAAGTAACTGATTAACTTTTTTATAGCAGGTGATATAACTGATTTTATTTATAAACTAATCTTGTAAATGTATCATTTATAAGGTAACTTGGATATGTATCCATTTTCTTTTCTGTGTAAGATGTCTTTCTACATATATTCTTGTATTGCAGTAAAAATGAACTTTGTACCTGCTGTGTATCTTTGTGATTATTTATTTCACTGACTTCATCTTTAAGTAAAATAGTGAAATATGAAAGTACATAGCAGTCCATCCATGTAAGTAAAGGGGTAAAAAGCTTCTAATATTTACTTGAAAACACCAAAATGTGAGTTTTTAACTCAGATCAAAGGAATCTGAAATATTGGAATATGTTTTGTCATTAACTGTTACTGTGAACTGAAAAACCTCACTTGTGTATGTAACTGTGTTATACATTATATATGCATGTGTATACATACTTCACATTTTTATTATATCGAATGTGTATTTTGTGTTAAGTATGTAAGAGAGAATGAAAGCCATTCTCTCTGAAACAAAATGTTTTAGAATAAGTAAAGGTCAATTAAAAGCTATGGGGGCTGGTAAATCAGAAAGTCATTTTGTACATTATCATTTAATGGAGGACTAAAATGTGATCAGCAAATTTTATTTTGTATTCCTAGCTTTCATTTATTTTCTCAACAGTGTAGAATGAGAGAATAGTTAGTTTAAGGCAACAGCACAACAGTAGAGAAACTGAAAATTAGGGTCATGGGGGAAAATGTTTACTGACAAACAACTATTCTCCCTAAGAAGTAAACTGAAGAAATTTCATTTACGGTTATCCACAGGTCTCCTGTGTAATTATATCAGGGATTTTAAGGGAGGATTAAATTCTGGAACAGAAAAGAAGATGTTGAGTTATTATGAAATGTTCTTCCATATATTAATATGATGCTCATGTTCAGAAGCTAGAAAATATCTTGTAATGGTTGTGACATGTGCACTGTAAAGTGTCAACTCTACAGAATAATCAAATTAATTAAAAATTTACAGCAATTTCTCTTTATGTGGCTATAAAATTCAACTGAAGTAGGAGCTTAGAGAATCAAGAAAAGTTAGGTTCTAAATGTTTAAATAAAATTCCTTTTCCTATGCAGTATTTTCATATAGAAGGTGAATCTTTATTTCTGAGGATGAAATTCTAGTGAAATAAAAGATGTATGGGGCTAAGGCTTTCACATAGGTTCCAATATTGTTTGTTGTTCATGGTTTTATTTATAAATACAAGATTTGCCACAAAATTCCCTGGATCATTGCAGCCAACTGTTGGTATTTACTTACTAGGCTTACTTACTGGGCTTTCTGGAGGTCGGTAAATGATTAACTGAAGCTTATTTTGCTTTGGCTATAGCATGGAATAGACTGAATTTCTCACTATGTCTTCTCAGCAGTTGTGTGGATTATGGAGATGAGCTGTGGCTGTAGCAGAAAATGCATCATTTATATATGTCAGTCAGATGGCATCACGCGCCTGCTCTTGACTTTTTTCTCAGAGACTCTGAGATTTATGACCATCATAAAACCTTTTTTCCCTCATAGATCATGCTGGTCGAATGCACATACCTTTTCTGGACTTCATCCCTTCAGAAACCAGCCAGAATCAGAAAGAACAGGGTGATGTTTTGGTAATATTTTTCCCCACAGTGGAGGCAAACAATCCCACTCTCCTAAAATTTTACTCAGCTGTCAAATCCCTAATTATTTGGAGTAAATACAGAAATCCAGGGAATTCTTTTTCCTTTTTGACTTTTTTCAAGCCAACGTGTATTTTCATGAAAATCTATTTAGAGAAATATATTAGTTTGCTTAGCCTGAGACCTAGGAGGGTAAAATCCAAACGCTTACACAGACCTATTTTTTGCTGATGTTTTTCCTACTCCTAGACATATATACAAGTATGCAGTTTCATGTGTCGCACAAATGCAAATTGTTGTCTGTCATTGATATAAGATTATTAGAAATAATTTTCATATGTGAGGTCTACTCCTGAGGCATTCATGTGGTTAAAGCCAATGCAGATCTTAGTAGGATTACCAGTCAAAACTCTTGCTCATAAAGCAACTACTTAGAAAGGGGAAGACAATGTCGGACGTTTACTCTCAATTTATCCTATCTCAGTTTTTCCTTCTTTAACAAAGCAAAGAAGAAAACCTGATCTCTACCTTTGAAAGAGGCACTAGTTAGCAAAAGGAAAAAAACCATAAACAATCTATGGTATAGTAGAAGATTATATATTATTACAAAATAACATGTTCTTACAGGTTTCAGAGGAGTAGTAATGTTTGAGCTGGGATTTTCTGGGTATGTATTTCCCTTTTGGCTGAGATCTTTTCTATCAGTCAGAAAAAGAATAACTAGCAAAACCAGACTAAAAAATAAAGGGAGTGGAACAGGTAAAATTGAAGAAAATATGCAAATACGTTTGAAACACTCCTATATGTTAATAGAGGTACTTACTACATCAGTGTCTATAATCTACCTAGAGATATACAAATGCATAATATATAGATGAATGAGATGAAAAATAAGAACCAAGACAAATTCTATGGAATAAAACTTGTTTTTGAATAAGTGAATCATCTATGTCTTTTCTTGGTACATCTTCATAGATTAAAAAGGAAATCTTTTTCTCTACCAATTTTCACATTTTTAACATAATCTCCATTGATTTTACCCTTTATCTTTGAGAAAACCTTGAAATTGTAAAAACAAGGATTATTTGCATTTATATATTTGCCTCATATGCTTGTATTAAAAGTTTACAGTTGTTATGGAAATATTATGAAAGTTTTAGATTAAATGTGCTCCAAGTCTAGAAAAAAATTGAAAATTAATAGCAACAAAGAAAAATACCTGAAATCCACTACTTTCATGGTTATTTATCTCTTTTGCCTAAATGTTGAACTCATCAAAATTTATGATACTGAGTCTTGTTATCCTTTCAGAATGTCAAGATTTTTTTGGGTGTAGCTACACTGTATTCAACAAAAGGTCATATAACCATATAAATTGTGTAATGTGCAATAGAGTCCACTTGTTACCCTGACAGGATATGAAAAAGTATCTGAATTCACAGATTTACAAACCTTTCAAGTTGGAAAAAGATCATGGAAATGTTTGAACACATTTCAGTCACACGGAAGGAGAAATTGAGATGTAGAGCAACATGAGGTCATAGTTCTACCTTATGAGTTGCTTTTCATATTGGCCTAATAATGTAGATCTGGTTATTTTTTAATGGACCATGTTTTAACAAATGTATTAGTCAGATTTTCTATCATGGGTACAAAATACCTCACACCTGAAACTTAAAGGAGGAAGGATTTATTTTAGCTCACAGTTTAGAGGTTTCATTCCATAGTTGGTTGGTTCAAAGGCACAAACATCATGGCAAAGGGGCATAGCAGAGGAAAGAGTTTCACTTCATAGTGGCTGGAAGCAAATAAAGATTAGGAAAAGAGTAAGAGAGAGGAAGGGGTCAGGGACAAGAATATCCTCTTTCTGCTCAAGCTCCCAGTGACCCACCTACTCCAATCAGACCCTGCCTTATTCTAGCACATTCAGTTTTAAACACATGGGTGGAGTCATCCACTGATGAATATAGTGCCCTCATGATCTAAAACTCCTCTAAAAACCCTACCTCTGAAAACATGAGCCCATTAAGGGAACATTTTTGATCCAAGTTATTACGCTCTACCTTTGGCCTCCAAAAGCTCATGACTATCTCATTATGCAAAATGCACTCAGTCTGTCTCTAAGAGTTGTGAAAGTCTCAATAGTTACAGCGTTGCTGAAAAGTCCAAGTCCAAAGACTATTAGCTGCAATCCTTCATAAAAAAATAAAATAGAAATGCCAACATACAATGGCACTGGGCAAACATTCCCATCACAAAAGAGAGGAAAAATACAATAGAAAGGACTAGGACAGTGATGGTGAACCTGTTAGAGATGAGCACCTAAACTGCAACTCAAAACCAACTTATTTATCACAAGGTGCCAGCACTATAATTAAACCTGAATATTGAGATTTTAGTTGAGAAACAAGAACTCTTATATTAACACCTTTGGTCTTAAAAGAAAAACAAATAACACTTATTCCGTAGATTAGTCACCACTGGGCTAGAATAAAAGCAGGTCCAAAATCCAATAGGGGAAAGATTAATTCCCATAGTTCCATATCCATCATCCAGGATAGATTGTGGTAAGATCTGAGCTTCGAGGTGGTTGGTCAGCCTTGTATCTATGGGCTTGCTAGTGTGCTACCCACAAAATGTCTCTCTTGCTGACTCCACTCACTACCTGCAGCTTTGCTTGACAAATATTCCACATTTTTGACATCTACAAATTCCCAGGGTCTCAACTGGAGCTTTGGATCCACTTTCAGAGCTTCATATATTATACTCTTAGGAGCTTATGGCAGAACTCTGACCCTGTTGCATATGTTTGCCTGACGTCCCAGGCTTTCTTTTAAAATCTGGATAGAAGCCTTTGTTGCACTACAATTCTTGCATTATGCATGGGTGTAAAACCAACATGACATGGATGAAACCAAGGCCTGCCATCAGTTCAAGCAGTAGCAGCACCCAGGCCACCATTTCTGCAGTGGGCTCTGGGTGACTTCACAGTGAAATACAAGGAAACACTTCCACAAGTGGCCTTGAGAGAGCGAAGTGCCCTGGGGCTCTCTTCTTTAAAACAGTCTTTCAAACAACTTTATACTTTTATACTTTGTGGCTATGATGGGTGGGGTTTGGCCCATTCCTAAGATACCCTCAAGACATCATTCTTACAGAACCAGTGCAAAGTACTTGATTTCTTTTTAATAGCTCTAAAGGTTTCTCAAGTACTCCTTTCATGGCTCTGACTTAACAGTCTTCTTCTCTGGCTAAAGTTTAAGCTTTCCAAATCTTTCTGTTCTGCTCTTTGCTCTGGATTCCTACTATAAATTTGGCTGAAAGCAACCAGTGGTACCCGTGCCACAGGCTCACTATTGTACTGCTTTGAAATTTCGTTCATCAGATTAACTAATCTGCTACATCTAAATGCAGCCTCATGTAAAGTACTGGTACATAGCAAAATGTAGACAGTTTCTTTGCTAGAATGTTACACAACATGACTTCTAGTTCAATTCTGAATACAGTTCTCATTCCCAAACTGAATGTCCATGATCCTTGTCTTTACTGTCTACATTGCTCTCAGCCTTCTGGTTTTATGAGACCCTACCAGAATTGTGCATCAAGCTCCGAGTACAGCACTTCAGATTTCTCTACCCCACATCTCCAGTACTTTTCAAACTCTTCCTACAAATCAGTTCCAAGGGTTTTTGTGCCACGATGGTGAAATATAGCCGCAGCAACAACCCAACTCCTGATACCAGTTTTCTTCATCTGTCAGTTTTTCTGTGGCTGGGACCAAATACATGACACTCACAACTAAAAGGAGGAAGGATTTGTTTTGGTGCATGGTTTCAGAGATTTCAGTTCATGTCTGTCTGATTCCAAGATACAATTAGCATTACTGAGAGGCATGGCAGAAGAAAGCTGTAGGCTTCATGGTGACCAGAACCAGAAAAAGAGATCATTGAAAAGAACTACAAAGAAGTAGGTTTTGTGAGCCGGGCGTGGTGGCACACGCCTTTAATCCCAGCACTCAGGAGGCTGAGGTAGGAGGAGCGTTATGAGTTCCAGGCCGGCTTGGGCTACAACGTGAGCGCAAGGCTGGCCTGAGCTACATAGTGTGACCCTGACTCAAAAAAAAAAAAAAAAACCAGGACTGGGAGTTTGGCTCAGTGGCTTAAGCACCTGTCCGGTAGGTGCTAGATTGTGAGTTCGGTCCCCAGTGCTGAAAAAATAAGTAGGTTTTGTGAACAAAAATAACACATTTCCATGATCTCATAACACACATTCAGTTATGATCTCATCAGTGCATTAATCCACTGATGAATGCAGCATCCTTGTGATTCAGTCATATTCTAAAAGCCCCATTTCTCAACTCATGAGCCCATTTGGGGACATTTTGATTCAAACAATAACAGAAAAGTAAGAAAATTTGTATGCAAGTGTGCCTACCTATAGTCATGCTAACTCTCATTTCATGAAACATTTCTTTGGTGCTACTTATCCTACACATATTTAAAATGTTCTTTATGTATATAGCTAAAATTTATTTTGAATGTTTCATTTTTAATTAAAATTGTTAGGATATTTTATGAGGTTCTTGAAAAGACTTCTTCATGTTTGTGTGTGTTCTAAATTAAACTAGAAAAGCACACTTCAAGTTTTTCACTTGATAGTGTAATAGAACTGATCTAACCTCAGGAAAATTAACCTTCCATTTAAATGACAATCTATCTCTGATAGGTAAGGAAGCTAGAGATGTGTGAAAATTAGATGTGGGCTTTCACAATTGTGATACTTTCCCATCAGAAAATGCCAGAATATCTACAAAGAAAACGCTTTTGTCAAGATCAATTTTGAATGAAGCTTGATTTAATGAGCAGTTTTTATGAAGCATAGAAATCTCTGGCACTTTCTTTTATTATTGCCAACCAGTTTTATTAATCACAGAGCAGCTGGATTTCAGGTCCAACTATCTGTCCGTTAAAATTGATTTCTGGGACTTCGGAAGATCTTTCCTTGAAAATTTTCTGCAACACAGAAAGTATTTCTCTAAGAAGGTAATGCATCGAACTTGCAATCTTCTAGGGTGAAGTAGGCAATCTTATTAAAAGAGGATGGTGATGAGACACACTTTGTATCATCTAACAGTAACTAAAAAAAAAAAGTCATGCTTTTGTCATTCTAGCACAAAGTGTACCCTAAGCCTTTATTGCCTGTTCCACAGTAGGAGATAAGAAATGTTGTGGCCTTAATCACAAAAAGTTGGGCAGATCTCCAAAGTCTCCTAAATTCAGAGCAAATGTCAGTTTGAAAGGCACCATTATAATCTCACCAGTTCACATGGTTGGTTATCAGTTTTGTCAAGGAAGGCTATCTTGTGGTGATTTCAGTAATTCCTGAAGTGTTGGTTCTTCTTAGATCATCAACTTTCACTTTCTGAGTGCTACCATTCATAAATATGCTTTTCTGAATATCCCTGAAATCAGGAAAGGCCTTCATAGCCAAATAAGAGTTGAGCAGAAAATCCTATTTCCTGAAGGATTCAGAAATACATTACATTACTTAGCACTGGACCAGGTCAATAAAGCATTTTATAATAAATCCTGGAAGCAATTTCATTTGTGAATGTTAATATTTCCAACTTGAGATGAAAGAGACTTAGCTATCTAAAAGAGAATAGAAGAGATTTCGTTTGAAATTTTAAATGTGTCTATCTCTATTCTTACAGAGTTTTAGAAAAGTTCTTCTGAAGGACTTCAATTTCTGGTGGTATGGTAGACTAATATCCTAATAGTTGCCAGCAGGTAAAATTATCTGAATAAAATACATAAAAATTTGAATAAATCCCTGAGCAGGTAGAATAAAAATACCCCCCACTTCAGATTAAGGCAAAGTGGTAAGATTGGAAGGTAAGTGTAGAGATAAGTGTTGGGAGTTAGTGTAGCACAAATATAGTCAATTTGAGAACCAAGTCAAATCAAATTTCACAATCAAATTTCCTTTTAAGGTCAACATTGAAC
Source organism: Dasyprocta punctata (assembly GCA_004363535.1). Classification (NCBI taxonomy): domain Eukaryota; kingdom Metazoa; phylum Chordata; class Mammalia; order Rodentia; family Dasyproctidae; genus Dasyprocta; species Dasyprocta punctata. Next base: position 87,327 of record RJWM01002404.1, read on the forward strand.
CTAACCATTGAAATTGATTGATTCCATTTTCATTCAATTTGGTTTACAACCAGAAATATATATATATATATATATATATATATATATATATCCCAAATGTTCTACATAAGAAGTTACAAAATAAATAGCTTTCAAGTATTAGAAGCAAATAAATAGAAAAGAAACTAAAGAAATAGAAGACAAGCATAAAATAGAAATAATTAACAGAGCTAAAATAGGTTCTTAGTCTAAAAATTGATAAATGTATGGCAAACACAGTCAAGGACAAAACAGAATAGAAAAAGAGAAATGAAATACAAAATTGGAATATATAGGCACATAAAGTTACAACAGAGATTGAAGACTATAAGAAAACACATTGGCTAGGGATATAGCTCAGTGAAACAGTTCCTGTCTGGTAAGCACAAGGTCCTGAATTTGATCCCGGTACAAAAAACAACAAAAAACAGCAAGAACAACAACAACAAATCACAGTGACAAATTTTATATCAAATATTTAAGTCATTACTTGTCACTGATTTTAAAGGAAAGTGAAGTACCAGCACAGCAGAGCACCTGATAATGAACTTGAACTCCAAATTAAAAACAAAGCCATACACAGAACAGAATAGCAGGGACAGTTTTCAGTGGAAGGAAAAATATTGCAGAAATCTCACACAGGAATAAAAATACCCAAATCTGAAACAAACCAAAAGATAGAAAAGCATACTCAGCAAAGCTAAAAATATAATTTAGCATTACAACATTAAGTTAATTTTAGAGATAAATTATTGGCAAAATTAAATAATGTGAATCACACTATTGTAACAGAAAAATAATGAAAGATATAGGAAAAGCTTTCAGTAAATATTTTTTCAATATCCACCCATGAAAATAAAATAAAACTAAACACAACTGTTTGTGAAATTTGACTGTTAAACAAAAACAAAAATCTAAATACAAATTAGTAGAGTTATTTAGGAGAATTTAGCAACTTCTCTGGGTAGAAAATTGAAATATAAACTTAACTGTGTATCTCTCCACTAGCAAAACTCAGATGAAATGTAGATTTTATAAAACTGTTTGGTACCTCTTTCATATACTTCATAGTTTTCTGGGATTCAACTTTTATTCTCTCTGTTGTTGACTAATTTCACTCAGGCTTTAACCAGCTTTGTACAGCTGTCATCTGTCAGTGAGGTTCTGCATTCTTCTCATTTCTTGCTCTGATGCTTCTCTAAATTTATTCTGTATTCCTACATATAACTCAGAAGTATAAACTTGATACCCATGGGGCCACCCCTGAACAGTAAGAGATGGAGCCAATGAATAAGTGCTGTCTCATTTCATCTCTCAGAGGGGAAGTTCTGAAAAATGTTTCATAAGGATCTTCAGAGAATTGGAGTGGGATTAAACATCAGTTTCCTATGGAGGCAGTTATCTTGATAATACAACCTTTTAATGGTTTTCTTTGCTTCCTTGTGCCTCTCAAATTCTCCTATACTTTTGTTTTCTGGAACATTTTCCAAATAAATGACTCATATGTGAGAATTCTGCATTTAGCAAAAATCCAAGACAAAATGATTAAAGCAATAGCAAGATACATAAAATCCTCAGGAATATTTATAGCAAAGGGGGTACCAGGAATTAAGAGGGAAAACACTATCAAAAGACACAAAAGAATGTCAAAATATATGCCCAATTTTATTGTATTCATGGTATATGGAAGTTTAACACAGTTAAGATTTAAACACAAATCTAAATTTGTCTTTAGATTTCAATTAGTCTAAACAAAATCCCAACAATAATGCTAAATATAATGCACAAACTGATTCAAACATATATAATGGAAACAGAGATAGTCAGAAAAACAGAATAGAAATTTCACCCATCCAGATACCAGCACTTTAAAAGCTATGGTGATTAATGCGTAGATTTGGTATCACAATAGCTATCTGAATAAGAAGAATGGAGAATGTAGAAATTATAGAGTGTAGGATTTAACGAGGCACTGAGACAATCAGCAATATGCATAGACAAATAAAATAGATCCATACATTCATATACTATAAAATGAGTTGGATTTGAAAGTTAAAAACAAAAATTAAAAATTAAAAAGTAGAAAACAGTGTAGAAATATGTCTTTTAAAACTGAGTGGAAGGAACTTCTTAAATAAGATGCAAAATCCATGCCCATAAAGGTGATCCAAAATTTAGGAACAGTAGATTTTAAAAAGATACTGTAAAGAGAATGACGTTGCAGGGCAGATATTCAGAGAAGTTTTTTCCAATTTGTTTACCAAAAAATTATGTATCTCAAGATAGCTATATAATGAATAAGAAAAATGGCAAAATAGGCAAAAAATTCTGAATGAAAGTTTCATTAAGAAGAAGAAAATACAATGGATATCAAGACAAAAATAATTTAGTTCAAATTTTTAGAAATATGAAGAAATCTAAGGAACTAAGTATGACAAAAAGTTAAGGATAAAAGGACGTTAGTGATTGGAGTACTCATTCATACAAACATTTCGGAAAACCATAGAGCATTCTGAACAAATTTGAGAGTGCAAGTAATGGTAACACAGTAGTTTAACTCATTGCTATTACATGCTAAAGAAAAATGAAACTCGAATCCATTTTTTCCAGAAAAGAAAGACAAGAAAGTTCACAGCACAGTACCATAGATCCCTCTTCTGCTGCTTCCTTTTCTCTACATGCATATGGATATGTGTAGGTATACATACATATAGACATATATACACATATATAGAGATATATGTGGTGCTGAATGGCTAGTTTCACTTTTATAATCATTCGCTCTTTCTACTCTGTGACTTATCAAACGGGTGAATCAGTTCAAGCATCATCTATCAGTTCCACTGACTTCTAATTCTTCATTCTTTTAGCCAGTGGGAGTCAATTCTAAGCTTTGGGAGGTTTGAAGCTGTGAGAGGGACACCATGTTTATTCAACAGCAATGCCCTGTCAAAGTTATCCTGAACTGGGTTCTTTCCCTTCTGAGAAGACCATGTTCTTGTCAAACAACACTCCTTCTGCTATCTTTTTTATTTTAAAGAGAATAAGAAGCAAAATAGAAATAAAGTGAAACAGTGTCAAATAAGGCTAATGGGATAGTAACAATAATTAATACACTGCACATCGTTATCTTCATAGTAGTTACTCAGAGTACAAAATATAGGGGTGAAATAATGGCCAGACAATATCTATCTTCTCAAAGTTCATGTAACAGTCTCTTTCCCTTCAGATCTAGTGCAGGGTAGAGTTTTTCACTATTGCCAGTCCAGGGATAGAGCATTATCCTTTGTTGGTGTACTGAAGTCCTATTATACTTCTGACAAATGGCCACTTAGCTTGTAGTCAACGCACTAAGTTTGAATATGCCACTGATTCTTGTGGGAATTCTTACTGATAAAGAAGCAACCACATTCCAAATAAAGTGGAGGTGCAATTTGCATTGCATTTATATGATTACATGCAATTGTATACATACAATAATTAAAGTGATATAATGAATAAATTCTAGCTGCATGAATCAACATGGTTAGACTCTTATACCATATTACTGAGGAAAAAAGTCAGGAAAAATCCCAAGTATAATTTAATGTATAAAAAATATAAAAACAGAACCAAACATATATACATATATATGCACGTATATACATGCATATATACACACATACTTGTGTATTTAAGAATGAATGCACACGTCATAAAGCTATAAATTAAAACAAAGAAATAAAAATCTCATCCTTGTTTGGATGGAGGTTTGACTGGGTAAAGGAATATAAATTGTTGCTAATTTCCTAGTAATGTCCTATAATTTAAGGTTAATAATAAAAATACATAGTCTATTATATTTTTCTGAAAGCATACCTATGCATTATGTGTTCATTTTCAGATGAATTTTATCTTTTATAAAATGCTTTTAAAAATATTATTTCAAAAAACATTCAAAATTCTGGTTCATTATTAATTCATTCTTTCTAGGTATACATGATTCAGCATTATTTTTCTCAGTCTCTGTAGGATGTTCATGGAAAAGTTAATACATGTTTTTACCCCAAAGTCCTCAATGTTGTTGACAGTTGCAGATCATGTGAAAAGTATAAAAAATTTCAACATTTAACTGGATGTTTGTTTTTGAAATACTTGACTGTAAACCTCGTAAGTATTTTTTTATCTTTTTGAGACAGTTTTGCTATGCAGTTCAGGCTGGTTTAAACTCACTTTGTAGCCCAGACTGGCCTTTAACTCACAGAGATCCTCCTGCCTCAGCCTCCTGAGTGCTGGAATTACAGGTGTGAGCTACCATGCCCAGTCCTTTATAAGTATTTTTGAAAAAAAAAAAATCAAGCGATTTTCAGCTTAAACATGGTCTTCTGGAATTTAAAAATACTATGTTAAGAGAAATAAGCCAGGCATAGAATAACAAATGACACAGTTCTCATTCATGTGTGGAAACAAAAGCGGTGATTTCAAAGAAGCACAGTAGAACAGTGGTTGTAAGAGTTTAGAAAGAAGTGAGGAGAGGAAATAGAAGGAGATTGAATAGTGGCTATCAGTATGAAGTTACATAGCAGGAGTAAATTCTAATGTCCTATGCCATAGTAGAGTGGCAATAATTCATAACAAGTTATGATAATATTTTATAAAGATCTAGAAGAGAGAATTATGAAGGTTCCCAACACAAAGAAATAATAGTTGTTCAAGACAGAAATGCGAATTACCCAAATTTGATCACTGCACATTGCATACATGCATCACACTATAAATATATACAATTATGTCAATAAAATATTTCTTGACAAAAAATAAGGAATGTAAAGTGAAAATATTGTTGACAAAATACTCGTAAGTGACGTGCTCATGGAGTCTCAGTGTTTTGAAAGCAACCACTGAATTAGCCAGAGTCTGGGTAAAATAATTTAGATAAGACATCTAAGGAATTGGTTTTCAAACCTGCATAAAAATTCAGTATCAAACATATGTAGCATATATCATCTGCTAGGTCTACCTTAAATAAAGATTGAGCTTATTAAGCTACAGTTAGTTTTAGGTATATTACCTAAGTGTTAGGTAACAGTTAGTTTTAGGTATATTTCCTAAGTTTTTATTTGAAACATATTTATTGCAGCTACAATTTGCCCCATGATTATCAACTCATTCATTCATTATCACCTTAAAATTTATACCAAATAATCAAATGTTAATGATGTTTCTGATATGATAAATATTCAAGAAAAACAGGCAATGAAAAATAAAAATATAAAGCAGTTCAATAGTCCATCTTTCTTAGCTAAAATCATTTGAAAAAAATTGCAAATTTATTATATTTTTCTTGTTTTGGTCTTTTTGAGAGGGTCTTTTTGAGAGACTGCCCTTGAGCTCACTTTGCAGCGCAGGCTGGTCTCAGACTTGCAATGATCCTCCTGCCTCAGCCTCCCCAGTGCTTGGATTACAGGCACACATCACTACACCTGGCAAAACTTCAAATTTAAAAAAGGGAAAAATTAAACCAATTATTCAAGTGGTTAGCATATTCAAGCACTTATATCCACACAGATTGTAAGAATTAGCTGATGATATTCTAGTTTCTAGGTTTTTTCACAAAGAAATTCAATAAGAATAACTCTTGTCACTTTCTGGTTTAAAAGTACTTTCAAAGGAACACTTGTTAAAATGTTATACTTCATGAGAGAAATAAAGAAATACTGGCTCTATAACAATGAATAGATTGAGGCATACAGTGATTGAATGTCTTGCTTCTTTTCAAACAAGAAATTAAGCATCAAGGCCTGTATTTAAAGTCTGGCCTTCTAATACTAAATGCTGTGTGCTTTACATTTCCAATAACTAGAGTGTTACAGTTTGAAAAGCATATCATGGTCAATGTTGTAGTATTTTAAGTTATTCTGTTATATTGTAGCTTTTGCTCATGAAACACGTTGAAAACCAATTAAACCATGAAATGCCATAAAATCTCCTTTTTCCCAGGAAATAGAGAATCCCCTTTTTCTCATCTACTCAAACTTCCATATACTAAACCTAGAAAAGCTTGAAAATGTCACCTCACTTTGAATAAGATTCAGAAGAGGTTTGTAAATGGGCTTCCTTCTGCTCTTTGCACATTCTCTCTCATACAACCTCCAGTTAGGTATGTACAGTATTGTAGAACCACTAACAAATTTATCCATTAAAAAACATTTTATTAATTATTTCATTATCATGATCTCACATTTATGTACAAAGAGCAATCTGTGAAAGAATGGAGTATTTAGGGAATTTGTAGCCCATAGAACAACAAAGAAATTACTTTTAGGGAGACCACAGCATCATGGAGGCATTCACTGACATTTGAAATTTCAGTGTTTCCTATGGATGGTTTTCTTCTCTGTTTTTCTGTGTGCAACCACAACAATACATCAACTCTGAACCACAGAAAATTATATATTCTCAAAGACAAGCTAACCAAAGGCATTGGATGCTTAAATACCCGACATCTCTCTGCTTACTCTGTTCACTCCCTCTTTCTGAAGGCTCATTTCCAAGTCTGTGATAAGTGTTTTACCTCTGCCATCAAAATTGAGAATGGATTCTGTTTCTAGTCATAGCAATTAGCGAGGACTCTCACTGGCACAACAAACTCATTTTGACATACATGTACCTGTTCTCTAAAATTGACAGAGGCAAGAGGAAAATATCACAAGACAGGCAGGAATGTAGTGTCAAGTTGAGGTATTAGTAGAGTCAGGTAATATCAAGAGGCTGAAAGATGACAATTTTGGCATCTTTACTCCAGGCTCTGATGTCTGCCTTAAAGCAACTTTTCTCTCCTGCTGAGTTTCATTGAGAACACCTTTCCCTTAGAGTCCTAAACCTGTGTAGCTGTGCCAGCAACTAAATGATTTCCCATTAAGAATATTGCTTCTGGGGTGAACATATTAAATTAAATCATTGTCTCCTTTGACATCATAGTTGAACTTCACATATATTAAAATAGTAGATAAGAACTTAGCCAGCTGAGTTACTTCTAACAGCACTGAACAATAGAAGTTGTTTTTGAAAGTTTACTGCAAAGAAGGACAAAAAGAATCTTAATTTATTATTTCTTTTATTTTATCTTAAAATTCAATTTTAGAGACAACATTTTTGAGTTCCAAAAATTATGTGTCTTATCCAAGCTGACATAACAAATTAGTGATGGGGTCATTTCTCCAAGATAGAATAATGTATTATCACATTTTTAAATCTAACAATAAAGTTTTAAAGCACCTCTATAGTATTTGTTTTATAAGAAGCAGACTTAATCTATGCTTAAATATATACAAGGATGGAATATTTATGTTTTGGACAACCAAAGCAGTTTTAGTCAGTTTTAAGGATTACAAAATATTTCTTACTATTCTGCTGAAATTTCTTTTTCTATGAGTTCAATGTTTTTTATTCCTTTTTGGTTCTTTGGAACTAAAGGGAGTAAGAGTTTTTAGGATTCCACATGGCTTTCCCATATTTTGTTTATACTTTCAATAACTTTATTTAACCTGTGCTGTCTTAATCATTTTTCCATTGCTGAACAAACTACCCAATACCATCAAATTAAATGAGGAGGGCTTTGTTTTGCCGCATGGTTTTTAAATAATTCAGGCCATAGTCATCTGTCTCTAAGGCAGAAAGGGCATGATGAAAGGACCTCTGAAGAGGACAATTGCTTGTCCCATGGCATTCATGAAGCTTGGAGAGAAGAGAGGGCCTACTGCCAGGTCAAGCCTTCATTGGCCCAGGTCCAACCGGGCCCCACGTCCTAACAGCATATTCAGCTACTGAACTCATCAATGGATAAATCCATTAAAAAGTATAGTGTCCCCATGATCCCAATCACCTTCAACACACCTGAGAATTTGGAGGGGGTGATTTTAGATCTAAACCATTACACCTGTTCTGCCCTTCTGTTATCCAATCTAGATATACAAGTTAGAGTTATTATGTCTGCTTCAAGTCTCTTTTTCTTTCTGAAAATGTTACTTAAATTTTAGGGCTAAAGCCCCAGCTCTGGAGGCTGCAAGATACTAGGTTTGGCCCCTCATACCATAATGCTAATCAAGTGAACAAATAGTGGTAAAGGACAAGAAAGGAGCTTTAATCAGCATGGACATGCCTGGAAGCACTGAGATATTTAAGATCTGTCTCCAAGGAAATGACGGCAACTTTGGGGTTGTATTGAAAAAGGGGCAAAGGAAAGGGTTGCTGATATGCATCATTGTGGATTTTATATGGCTCACAGCATACATAAATCTGGTCGAGTTGAGGCATGGTCAACTGATATCCCAGGACTAGTTATGTGAGGTCCTGGGAGAGGCATCATGGATTAAGTCTGTGGTGGTGAAACTAGGGCACACATGACATGGTGGGCTGTTTGTTATCATCGAAAGCACTAAAAGATTCACCATTACTGGCTTAAGGTATCCATTCAGTTCCCACCATGAGATCTTGGTTGCTTCCATGAGATTAGGGATCTTGATTGAGGGCAACCGCCACTTCTGTCCTGTGGTAATTGTGTCCACTTGGAGGGTGACATCATTATGGTATGTTCTGTGAGGTTCTACTTTTTCTGGAATTTCAGGTAACTGCAGGTTTAGAACCATGACTAGATACTTCCAAGCATTGCTTTAGGAAATTGAGACTGGTTCTTGTAAAAGCTGACAATTGGATATTCCTGAAACTCCTGAAAATTTTAGTACTTTGGTCACTCTTGGTGTTCTCAGTATTTTTCATCATTTTTTTATTGGTTCAGGTTTGGCATACATGCTAATAACACATCCTGTGTGGAGTCTGTACACGCACATTGTACATTTAAGTTCTTTTTTTCTTTTCATCACTAGTCTTCTCTCTCCTCCACCAGAGATGTACATTTTTTTTTTTTGTCAAGCTGTTAGTTTCCAATTGTCTGGCTTCTGTGTCCTGGAGAGGCTGTATTTTGCTGCTGATTGCTGCTCCACCATTTTGGTTCTCCTCAGTGTAATCAGTTTTGAAGGGAGATGATATAAGTTAGATAAATTTAGAGCTAATAAACACTGCAATACAGACACTCTTTCCAAGTGATTAGCATGCCTACATGCAGAGTTGAGAGGGAATGTAACCCATAGTTTTAAGGCAATAATTGCAATACATAAAATGAAGGCAGACATTTCAAGCTTTATCATGATTTTAGTTACCCACTGGGCATGTGTTAGTCAACCCTCTAGGTCCCTGTAACACAAAAGGCTTTGTATTATTTTTTTAACTGTACAAGTTACAAATTTAGATTTTATTTTGTAGTTGGAATTCTATTTGCTTTCATTGTTTTTCGACAGGGGACTGTAAATGTTGCTTCTAGAACATTTAAAAATCTACCTTCCTAAAGTGGCCTATGCTCTGTGAGCAGCGCCATAGTTTTCAAATTCACTCCTATTAGCTACTAAATATTATTTCATTCATATAGGTGTATATTGTTGTTATAACTCTATTTTATTCAATTTAATATTATACTATTTTGTTATGATAAGTTTACACTTATTATGTGCTTTCATTGACTACTTTTGCAAATATTCTCATGAGATAAAATGTAGGCAGTTGAATTGCTAGATCACAGCATTTGAGTATTACGCAGAGAATATTTTCATTTTATCCCAATTTGTCACCTGTCAGTTATTTGTCTAATTTTGCTTTCATATGACAATTCTTAAACTATTTGTAAACGGATTATGTGTAATGAAAATCAATACTATGAAAGTTATAAGTTTGAAACAGACCATTTGTGCTTTTAAAAGGACTCTAGGGCATGTGTTCATTTATAAAATGATATCATTCCATCATTGGTGTTTTATTTTTTGATCTCCATTCATGACATTTCATAACTAGCATTATATTCATTACATATTATCTTAAATTTTACAAAGTATTTTCACTGCTCATGCTCCCCTTTCTCTAAAAATATGGTGTTTCAAAAATTATTTTATAATGAGGTACTAGAAATAAACTCAAAACTCATGATCTAGTCTAATCACAATAAAATATTGAGACATAAGTTCACTTGTTCCACATATAATTGTTATAATGTAGCATTGTAGTATGTTGTAGCTTTAAAAATTTTTTTCAGCTTTAATTTTTTAATGGCATTGCACTAAAATTTTTGAGTACTGAAACTCTCTAACTTGTGATTACTGCCAATTCACTACTGATTTATCTTTTAGATTGATTACTATTTCAAAACCAAGTACAGAAGATATTTATTTGAGTTAAATTTCATTTGAGGGCTTTAGTATACAATTTTAGTAAGTTTGAAATGTTTTGGTGTTATTTTTGTTGGAAATTATATTATTATAACTCTTAGTATTATTCTTCCTGAACATCGCTTGATGTTTCTCTGCCTTTGCTTAAATTTTCATAAATTCGAGCAGAATGCCTTGAGGAAAAACTTGGGATGTGCCATGCTGCACAAGTGACAGTCTGCAATTAATCCATATTCTGAATGTACATACAGTAGCAATCCAAGTGATTGTTCCTTATTTGAAGACTTATTAGAGACTTTGAAAATAGGAGTATTCCTGAAATTAAACTATAATATTTGCAAAATTCCTACATCTATTAGTCTGGTAGGTTCACCATAAAAATGCTTCGCAATGTCCATTTGGCTCTTATTTTAGTTTTGTTCAGAATTTTTTCTCGCTTAGTTGTACAGTGTTAACTAAATTATAACCTATACAACAACTATATTGAGATCTTAAATCAAAATTCCTTGTTTATCTTCATGTACCTTATTTGTTTTTCCTACACTGAAAATTAGTATATGGTTCATCTTTACCCTTGGGCATCAGTTCTATTGTTGCATTTTTCAAAAAATGTTTTATTATGTTTCTGTTATCATTTTAATATACTTTCATTGTCTTAGACATAGTTTGCTAGAATATGAGGCTGGATCTTCTTCAAGACAGGTCCTGTAATTATTATTCCTTCATGGTTTTATTTATTTATTTATTTGGTATCAGGAATTGAACTCAGGAATTTGAGCTTGCCAGGCAGGTGTTTGTGCCACTGAATTATATCCCTTCATCTTTACATGGTTGGAGATTTTGAGTTTTTGCAGTTAATTGTCTTAAACTTAATAAGCTGAATATAATGCTACTTATTAGAAACTTTCCATTCAGTATTAAATAAAGTTAAACACGCAAAGCTATCCTTTGTAAGACAGTAAGTTAAAGACAACAGCTGAGGTTGAGTTACTAAGGTTATTAATATTAAAGTCCAAATATTCATTAGATTTGTATAAATATAAAAAAATTGCTGGAAGTTTGGCTCAGTGGCTTACGCGCCTGTCAGACAGGCGCGAGGTTGTGAGTTCAATCCCCGGTGCCGAAAATAAATAAATAAATAAAAATAAAAAAAATAAAAAAGATTGAGAAAGAACGGTTAATACTCATATGATTAGATCAATTTTACATGTGTATATCCGTCAATGTAAACAACCATTTTGAAGGTAACGATTTGCAATATTGCAACCATTGTCAAGTTTCCATCATCCTGCTTTGTAAACCTATAATGTTACTATTGTGCATTTGTTCTAGTCGTTTGTTTGTCTCTTTTGCTTTTTGCCTTTCTTACATGTGTCTTTTTTCTCTTAAATAAATAAAATAAAATAATAAACAAAAAAGATTGACCATTTAGTAAATCTTCAATCTTGATTCTCTTAGTTACTATAAGCAATTATTGTAGGAGTGACCAAATCCTCTAAATTTCTAAGGTATGTTTCACAAATGCCTCTGCATTAAGATAATCTACAAAATGGTATTATGTATAAACACAGTTTGAAAACATGCATTGTGCATTCTAGGGTAGCAGTTTCATATTTCGTCTTAGTATCGTGTCATTTCTAGATAGTGTTATTGAATCCAGAATTCCAAAATTATAGTAAAATCCCTCACAGTTGTTTTTCTGTTTATGTAAAATTTGGAAAAACAATGCTTTGAGAAATACTTCAGAAAAGGTAAATTTCACAATGTATCTGAAGCCACACTTCATGTGGGATCAGGTTCAAATTATTCCTGTATCTGTGAATCAATTTATTTTCTGTAACTTTTAAACATTTTAGTACTGTATTTGCTTTTATTATTTACCATTTTTATTTAGTAATTTATAGCATACTTACTATCAATATAACATCATTAACTTTTTGTTTTAATAGATTATGTAACTGTATTTTTATTATTTCATGTTTCGGTTATTATTATTTTCTTTGCATTTTTATTATCTTATCTGTTTTTTCTATATAAAATTGAACAAAACATTATCAGCTTTGATTTCTCCCCCTCTCTAATTAATCCATTTTCAAAATATTTGCCCAGGTACTAAATCACAAAGCTAAGCATAATTACCTAGCTTTTACTTATAAATTTCTTCCTACTGGGTCATTTTATATATACTTAACAGTTTTTTCATGCATTTATACTATAGTGCTCATTGTTTCAGCATTGAATTAAAACTTATTTGATTAAGTAATTATATACTATTACTTGTTTTTCAAAATCAACTTATAGTAAACTATTTTATCCAAGACAATTGCAATTAAGTTGGATTTCATAAAAGACAAAAATAAAATAGAATTCAGGGTAACAGTTAATATTCAGTTGCAGTTTTTCCTAAATTCTAGCTGTGTTGTCCATTTGTTTTACTTCTTTTTAAATTAAAATAATACTACTGCTTTCAGAATCATGCTGCTTACTTGCAATTAAGTAATAAATACATAAAATATCAAATACAATTCCAAAAAGTGTCAGTCACTTCAGTCAGTATAATTTAAAAACAAACAAGCAGTTCTTAAGAATACCTTTTCCTGAATTTTGTAAAACACAGTCTCCTGTGTAATGCACTCACCCATTGAAAATAAACTACTTCCACTCTTAAAATTTTCCTCTATTATACCTTCCAACTTATCCCCACTCTCTCACCAAACAGCTACTGTTTTAGTTTTATCACCGTATATATTCCCTTTGCCCATTCTAGATCTTCATATAAATTGAGTCACAAAGTGTGTTTTGTATATTTGGTGGGGAGGGTACCGGGGATCGAACTCACAACCTTGCCCCTGCCAGGCAGTCACTTGGGCCACTGAACTAAATCACCGGCCGGAGTGTGTTTTACATTTGACTGTTTCTCTTTATATGGAATAATTTTTTAAAGATTCACCCATGGTATCTATCTCAATAAATTATTTCTATCACTGAATTGTTAGCATCAATTTTTATCATCTGTTGGCTATGTAATCTCTAAATATGTAAAAGCATGTGAAGAATCTTTGATTTCTATATAGTTTTGAAAAATCATATACATTTCCTATGTTTTTCTCAGACTTTCTAAGGTTCAGCATGAACCCAAAGTCGGTATTTTTTCAATGGCCTTTTTTTATAGTAACATTATTTGTAACTTAAATGAAATCTTCTTTCTAAACTTTCACTCTGTAAAATGTTCAGTAGTTTCAATAATTTTCCTACAATTTTAAATTATTTCTGAAGCTTATATCTAAATTTACTCAGATTTATCATTTTTCTCTTGCAAACTGTAAAACTTGATGCCACATTTCTCTGTGATTTCTCCCATGTCCATATCACTAACTAGTTTTTGTGGTTTGGAAAAAGAATTTAGAGTTGCAATTTCCACAATTCATAACACTGATTTTCAATAACAGTAATTTGCTATGGAAGTTTGACTCACTGAACAGAATAGAGGACCCAGAAATAAATCCAATTATGCTCATTAACCTGACTCATGACAAAATTGTCAAAAATATACATTGAAGAAATGATAGCCCTTTGAAAAAATGGCACTGGGATATTGGGCATACACATACAGAAGATTGAAACTCAACACTAATGTCTCACTCTGTATAAAAATTAGCTCAAAGTGGATCAAAGACAATAATGTAACACCTGAAACCCTAAAGCATAAGAAAACAGGGGAAGTGCTCCAAGGTATTGGTACAGCCAGTGACTTCCTGGATAAGACTCCAATAGCACAGCAAATAAAAGCAAGCATTAAAAGATGAGATTTAGCTCAGTGGCATAAGCGCCTGCCTGGCAGGCACGAGGTTGTGAGTTCGATCCCTGGTATCAAAAAAAAAAAAAAAAAAGATGCGATTACATCAAATTAAAAGCTTCTGCATAATATAAAAACAACAAAGTGAAGAGACAGCGTACAGAATGGGAGAAATCTCTGCCGGCAATTCATCTGAAGGGAAATTAATATACAGATTATATAAAATCTTGAAAAACTTAACAACAAACATAATACAATCAAAGTGGGCGAATGTCCTGAATACGTACTTACCAAAAGATCAATAAATATATGTAAAATTCTCAATATCTTCAAGTACCAGGGAAATGCAAATCAAAACTATGGTGAGATTTCATCTCACCCAAGTTGCAAAGGTTGTTATTTTAAAAATAACAAATGCTGACAAGGATGTAGAGAAAGAGGAAACTGTACACTGTTGGGTGGAGTGTAAATTATTATAACCAATACACAAAACAGTAAGGAGTTTCATTAAAAACTGAAAATAGCACCACAGTATGATGCAGCTATCCCTGATTTGGGAATATACCCAAAGGAAATTAAGTCAGCTTGTAAAAGAGTTGCCTTCATACTCATGTTTACTGTACTGTTTGTTACTCACAATAGTCAAGAAAGGGAGCCACCCTAGGTGCCTATCAAAAGATAAATGAACATATGTCATAAAGATAATAAAATCTTGTTTTTTGCAGCCAAATAGATGGAACAGAAGGAGACATATTAGGTAAAATAAACCAGACACAGAAAGACAAGTATTGCATGTTTTCTTTAATATGTGTAAGTTAAAGAAAAACAGATGACTTGAAAGTAGAAGGACTATTATAGATAGACTGGGAAAGGGTTCAGGGGAAAGGAGGGGAGGGAGAAGAGAGTAGAAGTTTGGATGAAATCAACCAATGCACGATACATGTGTGTATTAATATATCAGTAACTCTCAATGTATATAATTAATATGTATTAATAAATTTTAAAAGATGCTGTGCATCAAAAGAAACAATTACTATGGTGAAAAAGCAATCTATAAAAGGAGATATAGATATATATAGAGAGACTATATAAGATATATATATATGAACATTTATACCTCAATTTAAAACCTCATTTTAAAAAACAAAATAAAAAATTGCACCCCAACTCAAAAGTGAGCAAAAAACTTGAATAGCAATTGTCCAAATAAGACAGACAAATAGTCAACAAATGTAGGAAAACATGTTCAGCATCACTAATTATCAGAGACACGCAAATCAAAACCACAATACAATACCTATCACCACACAAATGTTAGAATATGTGCTATTCAAAACATAAAAAATAGTAAGTACTGGAAAAGATGTGGAGAAACTGGAACCCCCGTTTATTGTTGGTTGAATGAAAAATAGTACAGCTATGGTATTAGTTAGTATGAAGGTTCCTCAGAAAGTTAAAACAAACTGATGGAGCCAGCCTAAATTTTATCAAATAACAAGTGAATAAAGAAAATGTGGCATTTATGCATAATGGAATGCTAATATACCATAAAAAGTTTCAAATCTATGATTTGCAGTAACACGTATAGATCTGGAGGACATTAGGTGAAGTGAAACAAGTTAGGCACAAAAAGACAAACACTGCGTGATCTCATTCATAATGGTAGTAAAAGAAAAAGTTGATCTCATAGCAACTGAGAGCACAGTAGTGGTTTCCAGAGAGAGTAGGACATGTGGGAGAAATCGACCAATGGGTATGATATTATTCTTGAAAGGAGGAATAGGTCTCGTCTACTATGGCACAGCAATGTGAATATAATTATGCATAATGAATCATATGTCTTAAGATAAAGAGAAGAATTTGAATATACTTATCATAATGAAATGATAAAAATTTAAGGTAACAGATGTGCTAATTACCTGAGTTTATCTCCATCCAATTTACACAAAATCATCACATTGCAACTGATAAATATGTATAATGACAGTGTCAATACATTCTCTTAAAATTAGAAATATAACTACTATATGACTCAGAAATTGACTTCTGTGTATTTATCCAAACGAATAAAAATTAGGGCCTCAAAGAGTTATCTAAACTCCCATGTTCTTTCAGATTTACTCACAAAAGCAAAGATATGGAAACAACCTACATGGCTGTAAGTGAATGAATGGATGAAGAAAATGTGTGCTTTATGGGTTCAGAATCAGCACAGGAAACCAAGCAGCCAATTATGAATTTCAAAGAGCCTTTAATAGCCGAGCCCTGTGGTTGAACTTCTTGTTCCGTATAGAAAGATAGCAGAACTGCACAGACCCCTTACAGCAGGCAGAATTTAAAGCGAAAAATCACATCCTGATTAGTAGAGTCATCTGCTACTCTTGGCTAAATCTAGAACAAGGAGTTCAATCTGTAACTGACTGTGAACAATACAAAGAACTTTGTTTAGCAAATACATTGTTTTTTAACATTCGTATGTTCTTTCAGGGGCAAACTGACTTTATTGTACTTCCTCTTAATCACTTTACCCACCCTGGGGTGATCTGGAGGTTAGCTTTATGGAATTTTCCTACGTGAACCATCACAGTGTGCACACTGACCTGGATTATTTATCCTTGAAAAAGTAGGAACTCGTACTTAGTTGCTTTTCTTTTTGCTGATACAAAATACACAGCACCCAAAGTTAAACAGGATGTCGAGGTTTTGTCACAGTTTGTAGGGGTTTCAGTCAATAATCAGCTGATTTCAAGGCAGGGTGATGTGACAGAGAGGCATCACAGAGGAGAAAGTTCATGGTGGGGAGAAGGTAGCAAAACAAGCAAGAGACTATAGCAGCTTCTTTCTGCCACTTTCATGCTTTACCTATGCTACAGGAGTTAGGGTGGTGCCAAACCAATCAGTGGACTGATTTAGCAGTCACACATCCTTAATCCCACATCACACACTCTAGATTCAGCCACCTCTGAAAAAGTCCCACCTATTATCTCATGAGGTTTCAGGAGGGACATCTAGACACAAACCATAACAAGTACCATTAGTGATAACATAGATGAACCTGAAGAATATTATTCTAAGTGAAATATGCCAGTCACAGGAGGAGAAACACTACATAATTTTATTCTCATGTGACACATAAACTAGTCAAATAAATAGATACAGAGCATATAATGGTAGCTACTAGAGATGGTAGAGGAAGAAAAGGAAATGTATACAGTTAACTATATATATATATATGAATATATATATATTCAGTTATATAGGATAAGTAAATTCTAGACATCTAAGCATAATGTCATGCCTTTTGTAAATGATGCTCTACACATAAAACAGAAAAACTATATTTTCGAAAGCTCCATATCAGAATTGGAAAATCTTGAATAGAATGCTGAAATAGCCATTCTCTAACTTTATAGTAGACAAATTACTTCAGCTATTTTTCTTTTTTAAAAAAATAAATAAACTAAGGGTCATTGCAATACCTTTATTATGTACATTAAATAAGATAATTCATGAAACATGATCTGCTCTGGCAAATATCTCTTTAATTAGCAATAAATTTACTGCTACCACTAGTACTATTAGTACTATTACTGCTATTATTTTCATTGCATTTAAAAGACACACAAATAAAACACTACTTTTTAAGAGATTAAAAGAAAACAACAATCAAAACAAAACAAAACAGTAGAAAAATATAGGATTTCAAAACAAGCTGATAGGAAATTAGCAAGAATCACTATATTGCATATTGTTATCTTCAAAATAGTTGCTCAGATTACAAGATACAGGCATGTAAAACAGATCAAACAATATAAGCAATCACAGTGCATTTCCCTGAACTAATAGGATCAATAGTACGATTATCTTCCCTATCTTGTGTATATATAAATACATATTTTTCTCTTCCTATTTTTCCTATCCCAGTTGTTCTTTCCTTTTGAGCAGTTTCATTCCCTTTCACAATATGTATTGTACCTTTTGTATCTTGTTTACTCTTTCAGTTTCTTACATGAAGGAGAAAAAATAATGTTTACACATGAGAATCTGATTTATTTCACTTATAAGTATGGCCTCTAGTTATATCCATTTACCTATAAAAGTCTCATGTTTATCCTTCTTAATAGCTGAGTAGTACTCCATTGTATAAAAATACCACATCTTTTTTATCCGTTCCTCAGTTGATAGGCATTTGGGTTATTTCCAAGATCTCGTTATTGCAAATTGTAATTCTTGTTATAATTTGACTATTATGTCTTTTAGTATCATAAATATAACTTATATGCATTTATCACTTTGCAAAAATACCAAAAACTTCAATAGGAAAATTAATCACATAAATTTCCACAAATAAAAACTTGTTGGTACTTTTCTGTGTTGGTTTATACTTTCTTACTTACATGTTAATGTGTACATAGGATTACACAGCCATAAGCTCAAGTATTTTATGCATATCATAGTGCTTCCATGCAGGTTTTTATTCTAATTTGCTTTAAATGTTCACTGGGGTACAATTTGGGGACATTTGCATTTCATGAAAATTCAGGTTTTAAAGTAAAATTATTTATAAGGAATTAGTTTAACACCCCAGTAAGACAACTAAAACAAAGATACAAGTCATATAATACATAGGTAATTTCAATATATTGGCTATGAATCAAGAAAAAATATTGATTAATGAGATTGAAAATATTTAAAAGTGAGAATAACTTGCCCCAGCTTGCTGCTTTGAGCCCAAAGTTAGGGAGGGGTAATTCAGGTCAAACTTGGCCCACTTCTATTACTGAGTATATGACACTAAGCATCAGAGAAGGCCTGGGTGACTAAGTTGACAGGACTAAATACTGGAAGGGAGAAAACTACACAGAGAGAGAATTCCAGAGCTTGAAGTCCTGTATCACTCTCATTGTTTTGCTTTAATTGGCTTTATTCTATTTCAGTTTGTTTGGTTTTATTCTCTTTAAAATAAAATTTTAAAAAAGACCTTCCTTCCTGTTTTCAGCAGTGAAAGTGTAACACTATGTTATGCCCTTGACTTCACAATCAGAGAGAAAGGTAAAGTATTAAAAGGGGTTTACTCCATATTAATGCAAGATTAGTCTTAAATTTATGATGCTCCAGTCATACTTAAGAAATCTTAAAAAGAACTGTAAGGATCATAACATTTCTAAGAAAATTTCCTAAGTCACAAAACAAATTCAAGAATGTATATGTATTCCAAAAATATTCATTATACTTGTGCTGCACAAATATAAACAAAGTCAAATGCAAAACAATTAGCATCAAAATTACCAGGAATTCGAAGAAGTAGGAAAATATGACCAACAAGAAGATTAAAAGCATACATAAATAAAAATATCACATGGTACTACATAAACATACATAATCATTATTTGTCAATTACACAAATTTTTAAAACTATGAATCAAATTGATAATATAGAAGACAAAACAAGAAATTGCATTAAAATTTGTAACTGTAATCCATATGGTTAAGAAACAAGAGAAAAAGTACATATTAAATACAGACATGTAAAGCAGAGAAACACAAATGAACATCATCTTGATAAAAATACACTGCTTGAGACTAAAAGGAGATCTAATCTGGTAGAAGAAAAGATTACTCAACCCATGTATATTGAAACATCATAATATAATCTATACTATATCCATGTATAGTACATTGATGTTCCATTCAAGATTTCTGCATCCTAGAATTAGCTTTAAATTAGAACTCATGATATGTTGATTTTATCTGTTATTGAAGAGGTTGCTAAATTGACTAGAAATTGCTGTGAAGGGAGCACTTGTTATTTCACTGTATTCATAGAATTAGTTTGCTACAATAATGTATGCACTACTACCTTTTTAATTAAAATATTTTAATAGGTCCACAGCAAAAATGGCAGCTATGTGGTAAAGACATTGCCAGCTAATAAAATAGACAAACTCTGAAATATGAATAGTTTAACATGATAAAAGTTTCTTTCTCAGGGAGGTTAACAGGGGCTCTCTGAAGTGAGGTGAACCCAGGAATCAGGCTGCTTTCAAACTATGGCTTCTTCATTTGCACATGAGCTCTCTGTGCTTATTGCAGAGTGGGCAAAAAATGCATGGAGGTGACTGTCTTGGTTACTTTTTACTTGTTGCTGAGACAAAACACCTGACACCCAAAATTAGGGAAGGAAAGGTTTACTTAGCTTACAGTTTTTGGAGGTTTCAGTCCACAATCAGCTGGCTCCAAGGCAGGGTGTCATGGCACAGGAACAACACTTCAAAGCAGCAGCCAAGCAAAAGCAGCCAGAGTAAAAGGGGGACGAGTAAGCCTCTTCTCCTCCTTTATATAGTACACAGGACACCCCCCCCCCCAGGGTGGGTGTAGCATTCACAAACATCCTTGCCTTCCTTTGCACAGGATGAGGATGTTTACAAAGTAAGACCCCTGGCTCCCTGCTGAGTCTCTCAGC
Organism: Dasyprocta punctata; assembly: GCA_004363535.1. NCBI lineage: Eukaryota > Metazoa > Chordata > Mammalia > Rodentia > Dasyproctidae > Dasyprocta > Dasyprocta punctata. The sequence continues at coordinate 107,857 of RJWM01002404.1, forward strand.
TAAACTTCTGACCTTCTCAAATTGTAACAATGACCAGGTAACTGTGTTCTACACCCCAGGATGTAGAGCTGCTGAGTTACTTAATTAAGCTGCTAGACTTCTCAAGCTGACACAATGTATAAACCGCAGCAGTGACAGACTAGCTCTCAAATGCTTATGCATGGAAAAGACACATACTGCTACAGTAGCTAGGATAGTTACAGGATTCTTCCTCAGTTTTAGAGAACTATGCAAGATAGTTTGCCAAATTTGCCAAGCTATGAAAGAAAAACAAGGCACAATATCAATGAGCACTTGTAATCCCTCTTATAAATATCTACATAGTAGGTGCTCAATTAAAGATAACTATTAGATTTTGTCACACCAATAATGCTGTGCACACCTAATAGAGACTCTTGCTGTCCTTATATCTTTTACTTTTTGAGACAGGCCTCACTATGTATTTTAGGTCGGCCTCAAACTTGCAGTGATCCTGTTGGTTCAGCCTCCTGAATACTAGGACTACCAGCATATGCTGCCACACCAGGCTCCTGATAGAGATACTAAGAAGGTCAAGTTTGCCTTGACATTCTCCAGAGATTTTGAGAACCTACTATGTGATGAATGCTTTGTAATACCTTATTTTAAGTCTTCAGAAGATATCTATAAAGATTCAACAGGGAAAGATCTTCACCAATAGCGTTTCTTGCATTGGCCTTTGTAATGAAATCTAGAGTTTCAGTAGGATAAGCATGTTCTCCTGTCTTTTTTTGCAAGATGAAAATCTTTAATTGGGAATCTGGCAAAATGCAATTAAAAGTGTGGGATACTTTTACTTGTGCAATTAAGCACATCATTCAGGGGCAATTACTAAGGTAAGCGGCAGAACGAGGTAAATTATTTTTATCCTTTCTTTTAAAAACAGCACAGCTACTCTCTTAATCCATTCTCTGTTAGTCTAGCAAAACATCTGAGCCTCATTTATCTCACAATTCTGGAGTTCCAAAGGCATAGCATCACCATCAGCTTGACTCTAGTGAGGGCCCAACTGGCTGCAGGACAACAGAGCAGATGAGATCATGGTGAGACAACATGTGAAAGGGAACGGATCATATCATGACACAGGAAGGCAGAGATGACGGAGGAGTCAGGCCCTATATTTTAGAACAACCCTCTCAAGAGAACTAAGCAGGGTCCAAGGAGAACGGTGTCAGTTCTCTGCAAGAGTGGTGTCCTCAGAGTCATCCCATAGGAGCCACCCATTAATTTTGTCTCAAAGGAAATGAACCCATGAATCTCTGAGGAACAGAACACATCCAAAACATGGCATCTGCCAAGAAATGACATTTTTTTCCTTAGGAGGACATATAGCAAAGATTATTTAGCCTCAATACAGTGGTCTGATGAATATTATCTCATCTCAAAACATATGAGGATAGCTTTGGATACCTACCTCTGAGGTAAGCTTCCACATTGATGTATTTGTTCAGGGGCAAGACTCAAATAACACTGTCATGAGAATTCTGGAAATATCTTATAGTTTATAAATTCCCTGAGTACCTACAGGATTGTATAACACAAGCATATTCTCTGCCAATCAGACTCTTTAACCACACATTCTGATTCCATCTTGAGACAATAGTGCAGATATCCACATGGTCCAAACTTTATGGTTCAAGTCAGCTTTTATATAGAAGGGCCTGTTGCTGTCACGGGACTTCCAGGTTGAAAGAAATGATGACCAGAGAGCACTGGAATTATCTGTCAGGGGGAGGGAAAGTCATGTTGAGCTATTTTTCCACTGGCAGCTTTAGCTATCCTTATGTAGAGGAAGAAGTGAAGAGCTGGCCAGGAGGTCTGGTTGTGGGGTTGAACAAGAGGCTACAAACGGAGAAGACAAAGGAAAGAACATGTTATTGCACAGAAGGCTGAATCTTGACAAAATTCAGCACCTGTGCAGAGTCAAGAAACACTTGGAATAGACGCAGCAGTATCTTAGGTGAATGACGCCTACAATATGTTTCCACATTGTGGCTTCCTCTTATGTCAACTTTGTTTATTAGGAATGCTCATATTACCATGGCTACAGAGTTTCTGTGATTTGGTTTGTCCCTGAAAGGTTTCTGTGTCGGTAGCTTGTTCACTATTGTAGCAGCACTAAGGGGTGGCACATTTAAGAAGTGGAGTTTAGTCAGACATATGTAAATCAGGGATGCTATACTCTCAATTGTGATTGGATTAGTTCTTATGAGAGTAGGTGTTACAAAGCAAGTTCAACCCACACTCTGGACGCTTCTGCATGTGACCATTTATGTTTCTGCTTCTCTGTATGTTGGGACACAGCTAGAATGCCCTATGTTTCTGGTACTACAATATTCGTACTCTCCAGGCAACAGAATTGTAAACAAAACAAATCTCTTTACTCCATAACGTACCCAACCTCAGGTATTGTGCTATAACAACACAAAAGACCAAAAACTCAGTCCTTGTGTTCATGACAGCAAATACATTTTGCAGTAGTAAGTAGAAGAGTGACAAAAGCAACACAAGATCTGTCTCAGGCTGAGAGGAGAAGAGCAATGTGATCATTTGAAGAATTCAGGTCAGGGATTTCATCCCAAACTGTACCTTAACAGTCCTGTGAATTTGAGAATACTGCAAGTTCTTCATCTGCAAAGTGAGTCTAATAAGTCCTATGCTATAAAACTGTTGTAATACAGTTGATGACATATTTAAAGAACTTTAAATACTGTCTTTTAAATAATTATATTTATTATTTATCTTGTCCCAAGACACCACCAGAATTTGTGAGATATTTTAAATTCATGATGCATCACATTATATACAGCACTTTGGGGTAAAAAAAAATAAGGTTTAGCCATCAAATGACACTAATTTTCTTCATATAAATCTGTATTATTTAATTTACAGTGGGGAATCTCAGCCAGCTTGCGTATAACTCAGAAGTCCTAGAATTTCTCCAAATGACCAGAAAACTCCCTCCCATGTGTTTTTCCATCCAAATCAATCTAATGTCCATTCATTACATGACCACTAAATGGCATGCTTTCCCATAAAATTCAGAAAATTATGCTCAAGGTAATAAGTAAAACGTCTTCTGAATGAAATGACTCATCCTAGTGCTATACCAAGAGAACCATCAACATGACTTTTTGAAATCTCAAGGAACCTTCACTCTTCAAAGTATCTGTAAGTGATGTGCAACAGTATACATCATCTTCATGTGTTCTCTTAAGCTTGTACAAGAGCATAGGACACCTTTCATTACTGTACTGTGTATGATTCTCTCTAGATGATCCGTAAGTGCAAAGTAAATATCCGGGATAATTTTCCTACCCTGTTTCTAATTCCCCAATTGTGAGATGCACCGAATGCTAATTTCCTGTTCACAATTTTCACTACCTCATTTAGAGCACCATCCTGCTGACCTGAAGATCACCTTCTATCTTTCTTTATTTTTTAACATCACCTTCTTTAAATTCAATGTTCTGCACCAAAGCTTGAAATACTTGACTAAGAGCTACTTACATTTGACTGCTCTCCTTTGGAATTCCACTTTTTAACATTTAGTTTTATGTGTGTAAATATTTTTGAAGATCTTTGTTACATGATTGTCACTCTGGACTCTAAAAATCTGTGGGTAGTAATTTGGTTGAATTTTTCTTTCATCTACTGAACTAGCATGAGAAAAGCCAAAGAAGCAGTAATAAATTAAAGACAGAGATGAGAGAACAAAGATGCTATTTAATTTATTTTGATACAAATTCTCCCAGAATCTTGAATAAATTAAGGAATTATAGATATATGTCACTTAATTCAAAAAGAATTATGCAAGAAGGAAACAACCAAAATGTATTATCATTTATGTTTCATTTTTCCTTTTCTTATGCATAATTATTTACTGCAGGTTTTCTTCACATATATATAAAATATTTGTTCTCTTGCCATGTTATTGGACCCTTGAATCATTAAAAATAATTAAAGCTTGCTAAATTTGCTTTATAGAGTATCAAAAATCTAACTTAAAAAGTGATAATTGGCAATAAACGTGTGATGCACATGAATTATACATTTAATTTTGAAGGGAAGGGAGGCACTGAAGGTCATTTTATGCACAAAACACTACTGCAGGGTCCTTCTACCCTGAGTTGTGTGGTTGAGTTTGGGTTACTGTTGTACACTTGTTGGACCCTGACAGGTACCTTAACCTTTGCATTTGCAAGCATCATGAATCTGTTTGGAGTTTTATCTTTATTGATGATGGCTTGTGTTTTCTTCATTACTTAGTTCTGAAACAGTTTCCATGCATCATTTGGAGTTGCATTTTTGATGTGAACAACTCCATTGATAATTTTTAAATGCACTTTATGCTTTATATGAATTTTGATGTACTGACTTTCTGATCAATAGTAGGAGTGTTTGAAGAGCCACTCGTATTATTTTGTCCCTGGCTTCTTTTCTTGGGTGTTCTATTCTATTTCTTCAGGTGGCATTGAGTCTCTTGGTACCCACTAAGGGACCAAAAAATAGCTTGCTCTGTTGAGTATAATGGTACTTACCATGGAAAACTCAGAATTCTTCATTATCACACTTTAAATCAAGTGTACCTGACTGGAAAGAAAAATACTTGAGATTGACCTGAAGAGTTGTTGCTTAATCTCTCATACTTTGACTAGAAATAAAATCCACTTAACATCTTGGTCATTAGTACATGAAAAATCTGTGCTGACTGGGAAAAACTGACTAGCACAAACAATGAAGATACTTTTCATTCTTGTAACTTATAGTAGCCTCATCTGTTCCAGCACCACAGAACATGATATTATAATTTTTCAGGGTACTAGGCTTTGTTGCATTTGTAACAGAAATATTAAAACAGAGTAATATATAAAGAACAGATTTTCATTTCTCACATGTCTGCAAGTGAGCAGTCCATTATTTAGGGGTTGACATCTAGTGAATGTATTCAGGTTACATCATACCATGGAAGAATGCTCAAAGAGAATACAATAAGGTGTGGAGGGAGAAAAAAAAAAGCTAACAGATCCTAAACCCATAAGAAGGCCTCTCCCATAATTAGATACCTTTAGAATCTACTCTCTTTATAATGGCATTAGGTCATTCATGAGGATATCCTTTATAGTGTAACCACCTCTTATTTGTCCTTATTCCCAAGATTGTTCTATTGGGGATTTGGATTCCATTTCATGTATTTGATTATGGAAATAGTCAAACTATAACAATGAGGAACTAGCTTTATAACAGAGGGTCCCCATTGCCTATAATTTCCATTATGATCAGTACAGTGAAGATAGATATGATTAATTCTTGGGAAATTTAAAAAATTCTTATTCTGTGTCAAAAATCTGTAACCATTTTAAGGCTATGAAAATGGCTCCATATTCATTTCTTGTGTTTCCCTGAAGCTCTATTTGGTACTCCTTTAAATCTAAAATATATCTTTTAATCCATTGTGAGTTTACATGTCACCTATTCCCCAGATAAACTTCTTTTACTGGGCTATAGACTGTATTTGAGTGAAATTCATACAACAACTTCAAATTCCTTTGTACATACAATATCTCTCTCTACTAATTTTCATGTCAACCTTTTGACAGCTGGTCATTTGGTGAGCCTCTATCATTATCCTGTACAGTAACTGCATCCCTTTCCTGCTTAATAAAACCCAGCTAATTTGTTTGTGAAATTCCATGGTGAATCCTTATAAATTAATGGTACTAAGAATTATTCAGTGTCACTGGAGACATTCTGTTAAGAGAGAAACTTCTTGGTGTTATGATATAGGGAAATTTGAATGAAATGGACCTGAGAGGTTCAGGTTGTATCAGATATAGGGACTAGACAATCAGATGGGCACAGTTTTCAGAGAAACAAGCCAAATCCTATGCTTTCAGACAAGGCTGTTCTCCTTTATAGATCTCAGGAAATAAAGCAACCTATAAGTTGTCGCTCAACAGTGACAATAGAAGTACTGCCAAGCTAGAGGGCATAAACTTTAGAAATGGCTTTCCTTGCTGATGAGACACAGTATCATATGTTTGTCACTTAATACAGGAAAGGACTACATTGGTTCATGTTTCACTCCATTGTCTACTGATTCCAAGAAAGGGCAGCCTGGCAAAGGGCATGACAGAGGAGAGCTGCTCACAAAGGTATGGAGGACAGGAAGTAGAGAGAGGCGAGAGAGGAGCCATGGAGAGAAAAAAAAACTTCCAGGAGAACCTTCCAGTGGCCTGCCATTTCAGGCCAGACCTCACCTGCTAACAGCACTGCAGTTCCAATGCCTCATAATCTTGCCACCTCCAAAATGCTCCACCTGTGTTCACATGAGACTTTGCAGGGACATCTAGCTCTAAACCATAAAAGAAGGTAAGCAAGTGAAAAAACAGTAAACAAAAACCTCAGTGGGATTTCTGTAAAGGAAACTTCTTCAGCATTTTGCACCTGGAGCTGTTAGGTGCTGGGTTGAATTGTGCTTCAAATGCATGATCATAATGCCACCAGGTTGATCTGCTATGTTAACCCAATTACTAAACTCAAAATCCATATATCTGCAGTTGGATAGCATCTAAAACTAAATGCTTCATACTGGTGACACAGGCCTGCATGGGATGTGGAATCCCCCTGAGGGACAGGACCCTTAAACCAGCCTCTCCCCTACTGGTGTGTCATGGCCCCTCAATCCCTGCAGTCCAATCCATGCAGACCTGTCCCCTAGTAGAGTAGTTATGATTCGTGTTGCCTTTGCATAAACTAGCAAGTCAGAATAAACTTTGAGGAGAGTCTGAGAGGCAGCAGAAAAGCTCTGTCCAACAGGAAATTCTCCCCCCACACTCAATTCAAATCAAGTCTAGCTGGCCTTGGTGGCACACACCTTTAATCTCAGCACTCAGGAGGCTGAGGCAGGAGGATCCTTGTGAGTTCAATACCAGCCTGGGCTACAAAGTGAACTCAAGGGCAGCCTGAACTGCATAGTGAGAACCTGTCTCAAAAAACAAGGCCGGGAGTTTAGCACAGTGGCATAAGCGGCTGCCTGGCAGGCATGAGGCTGTAAGTTTGATCGTTGGTAACAAAAAAAACAAAACAAAACAAAACAGCAATAAAAAATCAAGTCTTCACTGTGATAGAGCAGCATGCAAAGACTTTTGAACATGTTTTTGCCAATAAATTGAGTTTTAAGAAATGAAAAGTATAATTTCAGACTGTAAGACACTTAAACATCACTAGTACCTCGCCATATCTAGAAAGGATATAGATGTGCAGATGGACCAATCTCCTTAGGAAGCGCTGGTCCCATGCAGTGTTCTGGGAGCATGCTGAAGTAAACTCACTGTAATTTCAGGCAGACTAGAGCACTGGTAGCTCAGAACCACATAGAAACTAGGTAAGAGTGAGTGTGCTGGACCTTAGTCAGACTCTGCCTGTCTTTGCCACTCACCTAACAATAATTTTCCCTTTTTTGCCTGAGTTCATGCAGGGAGGGTGAAAACCCTTGTCTGTGTTGTGGAAATTCAAAGTTTCTGACCAGTGAAGCCTAGAAATTGATACCTTTAGTGGCTTCCCTATACTCACCAAGAATTTAATTAAGGACGTATGTTGCGCAGGGTGCCATAGTGTTTCTCACTGTTCAAACTGGCCCTTTCTTGACTAACTCAGGTGTCATGCAACTTGAAAATAATTATACAGCTCTCAATTAAAAATTTGAGTTTCTTAATTTTTTCATTCCACAGTTTTGCAGTCATTTAGGTAGGAGAATCACAAATGTAACATACACATTTATGGAATGTAGTTTGCACTGTGTTGTTTTGAAAAATCTTACCATTATACTACGTTATGTAATTCAACGGTGAAATCCTCAAATGCCTTGTTAGATGGGAGGGATGACAGAAATATCCATATCTCAATATGTAGCCATAGATATAGAAATCAGAAAGATTTCCTGTCTTTTCTTTGGGGTTCTGTTTTAAGCTGCTTAAGTCATAGTATAAAAACAATGTGAGTTCTATAGGCAAGATGTAAAAACATCTACTTAATGATGTCCTAGTGACTATTATGCAAGTGCATAAACTACAGGAGTTCTGCAAAATGACTGACACACTCATGCTGAGAATATGTTTAAACCACCTAGTAAAAATAATACAATGTTAGTAGAAAAATAGAAAAAAATAAGGGAGTTAAGAAGAGACAGACAAAGAACAGACGATCTCCACTCTGTGTCATGAAGAACTTGCAGATGACTTGCATCCAGCGTGGAGAGCATGGCCACCTGGGAGCTGGAATGTTCTATTCATGGAGAGGTCATGGGAACTGTCTATAGCACTGAGCACAGAACGTAGCCTTCTGAGCAGGTTGCAGAGAAGAGGTGGGCAGCAGGTCAAGTTCCACAGTAGAATCTTACAGCAGAAAACTCTCAGGGGTAAAGGACCCTACTCCTGGAAAGGACTCTATTTACATAAAAGTTCTGCACATGAGCAGTGTCACTTTTCAGGGAACATTGGCTAGAAGTAACAGACTGAATAAAATGGAAGTCAAGAACAATTACCTTTTTTCTTCATAACCTAATCTTGATTATTCTGTTTCTTTTCCTTTGACTACACATGCTTTTATACCAACTGAGATCCATGAAATAATACTGAGAAAAAATGAATTAAAGGAGAAGTCTGCATCAAGAGGCGATAGTGCAACAATGTGGGCTGGAGAAAATTTCAGATTGGGCTCCAGTTCTACCTCCTACCAGTTGTGTAAATGTAGGATAATTTAAAGTTTATAATTTGCCATGTGAATTTAGGAAGCCATATCTTGTCAGGAGACATGAATTACATGTACTCTGTAGAGCAAGAAGAGTAAAAAAGATTTCAGACATTTAGAGACTGACATGAGTGAATATTATTTTGATCCTAGATAAAATTATTCAGCATTGGAATCACTATATTTTTAAATTCAGAACATTTATAATACAAAATCCATACTAACATATAAAGAACAAAGAGAAGCATAAAGCAATTATACCTACTAAGTAAAACTGCACAGTTTTCAATGTGTAATTTTCCACTGAACCTGGTTGCAACTCAGGCTCCCAGAATTGTTGTCAAGACACAAGTTCTTTAAGCACTCTCTGTTGACATTACCACCAAACCATCTCTTCTGTATTTGTTATATATAACCTCTACAAAATCTATCACTTACTTAGTCTGGAAAATTACATTCAAGGCGAGCTAAAGAAAATGTGCTTTTAGTGAAGTGGCATCAAATTCTCCCTCTTCAAGCAAAATGTGGCAACCTATAGCATGTACAAGACTCTTCGTTACATTCCCAGGTCTGAGTGATAAAATGTGCCTGAGCAGTGGCTTCTGTAAAGCTCACCTGAAGGGATTGTTTCCTTCATTTCCCTGAAACACTCTGGAGAAATTGTGCACAGAATGCCAGGTGTACCAATGTGTTCAGCATGACTGAGAACAGAGTCCAAGACACCTTGCTTTCCTACTCAGGTACAGATTTATCTCTTCTTTACCCACACTCTAAGGTTACTTCCAGCATTTTTCTTTAATGTGCTGAAGGTCTTGTCTATTTATCACCCCTGTGCAAAACATTTGCTACAGACTTCATCCTCATTTCATGGTATCTGAAGGCGGGTCTCTTAGCAAGTGGACTTTGTGATATGAGAATGTGGCCCCATATTAATTTTTTTCCCTATGACAGGGAAGTCAACCTCTCTCTTGCCCTCTCCCTACCCCATTCTCCTCCCTCCTATTTTGTCATCCCAGCTCCCTGCTCCTATGCCTCCTTACCCCTGCCTCCAAGCTCCTCTCCTTTTGCCTGCTTTCACCTGTCCCACCCCTCCTCCCTCAACTTCTCCCTCCCCCATCTCCTCCTTCCCTTTTCCCTGCCCCATTTCTTTCCTCTTCTCTGTCCCTCCCTCTCACAATCCCAAATATTCATGTGAGGAAACAAAAAGAAAGTGTTCCATTGGTTTTCCATAATTCATTGAATATTTCTGCTTCTCTATGGAAATCATAAGCTGAAGCACCAATATCTAATGTGACAACATTTGAAGGTGAGGCTTTGGGGACATGATTATTTTAAAGAATTTGTGAGAATGGGTGGGTATGCAAGTTGTGATGTAAAGTTTACTTACAAATCCAAAAGGGTAGTCTAATACCCTACTGGTCTCATTGCAGCTCTGCTCTCAACAATTCCAAATGGAGAAGCTAAGGCTTCTTTACTTCACCATCCAGGTACTACCACACATCGTGCCAAAAAGCATGTGCATGATGAAGGTGTGCTTAATAAGACTCACAAAACATAAAAAATAATTAATAAAAATTTTATTTTTGCTTCCAATAACAAGCTGAAACTGCATGTAAAACATTCAGTTATTTAAAAAAAACAGATTAAAAGGACTAAGTAAATTCAGGAATTTCTCAAGTTTCAAATTTTTCCTCCAGTGTATGAGGGCCCTGCACACAGTACAGCTCATTAACATTTCCATGAAAATTTACTATTGTAATATTATATTTTCTAAACAAAAAATGTGAGAAATCTTTTTTTTAAGGTCCCAAGTCAAGAGTGTTTGTCATACTTGACTGGATAGATTTACAGAAATGGGTATCACAATCCTGACTCACAACATGGGATGTCATGAAATTAACTTAGCACCTCCATCAGTAGCCCACCCCAAAATTAAAAGAAAATGACATCCCAGCAGAAACCTGAAGTTTCCTATGTTCCACACTGCTTCTTTTGGACCTTTCATGCCATTGTTATCAATTACACCCTCATCACATTCTTTCCCTTTATGGTACATAAAAGTCAACAAGGATGTTCAACAAATTTCCTGTAACATTGCAGAACCTAGGTTCAAAAATTTTTAGTAGCAAAGACTGGGAATTCATCATGTGAGTACCAGTGCACTACCACAAAGCTTGTCAAAGGGAATACAACCAACTAATATGTGCTACGTTACAACAAAGAGGTATGAAGGAAAACTGACAAAAATTGAAGCACACCTTCCAGGAAGGCACCAAGAAACGGTTTAAAACATTTAATATCATAAAGCAATGAGAAAAGCAAAGAATGAATGTACCATCAAAATGTTCTCCATTGCATCACGCACTACTGTGGGGTTCTTTAACTTTTGTAAGACAATTCCCTACAGCACACCCTATTTTGTTAAACTGGATGATCTGAAGCCTCAGTCATCAGTGGGATTGGGAGCAGCAGCAGCACATGTGGCTGGGACACCTGCACGAGGCTTGACAGTAGAGACACGCTGGGCAGAAAGCGCGGCTTGGAATCTTTCTACCTCCTCTCTTCCAAAGCCTTCATAAAGATTTGAGAAGTAGGTAGGACAGATCTTATTGATCCTGGTCAAATACTTCATGATCTTCTCCTTGCCGGTCTCAGCATGGGCTTGGGGACCCCACAGGAACTCATGGCGCGGAGGATCACTGCCAGGCACCTGCCGGTACACTAGGTAGTTTAGTCTCACAAAATCTTGGGTGAGAAGCCTCTTGGTATCTCCAAACATGATGTGCTTCTTGCCAGGATACACTTGCAATCTTTTCAGGAATTTCCAGATGTCTTCTTCAGCAGCACGGTGGCCCTTCATGAGGATCACAGCGAGGATTTTCATCAGCAGCCCGGTCTTAGGGTAGCCCCTGCCAGGGCGAACCCTCCCATTGTTGGGGAGGTTCAGCTTGCTGAAGAGGTTATAGGAGTGACGGGTGCTCTCCACTTCTACTACTTCAACTGCAAAGATCGCCTCCAGGTGCTCACAGGCATTCTTGAAAATCTCAGGAAAATGACGTTTGTACTTCCGGTTGACCGATTGCACCAATTCTTCCCTGGTAAAGGCCTGCTTCAAATGAAATTTGTGGAGCATGAACCACTCCAACAAATCAATCGGGCACTGAGAGTATCCTGGCAGACACTCAGTGCAGCCACTGGCCTCAGAAAGGCACTCCTCATACTCAGAACTGGAAGCTTTGTCAGAACCGAAAATAGAGCCATCAGCAGAAAGACCACCAGCAGATGGTGATCTCCTGCGAGGTGTCAGGGGAGGGCTAGAGGAAGCAGCACCACGTGGGCTCTGGGAAAAAGAAGACTCCTTTTCCTCTTTTTGCTCTTCTCCTCCTGCAGCTGCTGCTGCTTTTGTTATTGCTGCTGGTGCTGCTGGTGCTACTGCTGCTGGTGCTACTGCTGCTGCTGCTTCTGCTACAGTTGCTTCCGCTGCTGCTGCTTCTGCTCTTGATGCTACTGCTTCCTGTGCCTCCTCACAACCCTGCTTGTCACCTCTGGCCTGTGAGCGTTTCTGACGAGCACGGCATTTGCTCTTGTGACCACGAGGCATGATGTATCTGCTTAGGCCCAAGAGGGAGGAGCGTGGGGAGAATGGCTTGTGCCACAGGCACCTGGAGGAGGAAAAAGAAGATTGTGTGAGCATCTTCAGCAGAGAGATCTCTCCTTGGCATTAACCAAGGTTGCTTCTGCAGGTCTCTGTGAAAGTGGGGCTCTAGGAACCAATGATGGTCATGTTTTAGGAAGTGTGCCCTATTACAGGAAGACAGAATGCGTTGTAGACTACACCATGCTGTGCCTTTCAGTGCTGTTGTGGAGTGGTAAAAGGACTTCGTATTGGAGACCTGTGTTTCTCTTCTTGGGTCCTCTTCCTTTGCTGGCACACTCATCACTAACTAAACAAGAGGTCCTGGACTTCTCACTTCTGCTTCACAGAAGGTGACTCCTCAACCTCAAAAAATATCATTCTGTACCGCACAGTTCATAGGGAAAGAGTGTAAGAGATTCTATGACAATCACCATGTTATGTAACCTGCCCCACTGAGAGTTATGTAGAGCCAGCCCTCTCTCATAGGATACCAAGGTATGCACTTCTCATCCAGAGAAATCTCCTGAAATGCACGGACTGCCTGCTACTATCTCTGCTGCATGGTAGTGGAATCCTCACACCAAATATATTTCATGAGTCTTAGATTTGCTGTGAAGCAGTGACAAACAGAAACAGCCTGACACCCCTTTCTGGGCCTTGGAATACTGAATATATGGATCAGGCTGCAATTCTCTGAGGCCCACTCAATCAAGAGCTGTCCTTTCAACCACTCGTTTGACCTCTAAAGCCTACTTTTACCTGGGCGCTCTGTGGTGCTGCTGCCTTCACTGAGACTCTCTGGAAATATATGATAGCCCCTTTACCTCCCTATCAACTCCCACTGTGAATAAGAATAGATGATATTGTTTTGAACAGTTTCTTCTCAAATCACACTATAATTTGATATATTGGGACCTATTTATTCTTTCATCTTCTCACACTAGTGAGAGTATACATTATTTACATATATGAGTCTGATTTATTTCCCTTATGAGTTTGTTCTCTACTTGCATCCATTTACTATAAAAGTGTCAAGTTTATCCTTCTTTATGACGGAGTAGTACCCCAATGTGTAACACAACCCCATCTGTTTATTCATTCATCAGGTGATGGACTTTGGTGTTGTTTTAAAAGATATTGCTATTAGAAAAAAACTGATGATGTGACAAAGGGGAAAGAAACAAATGGAGAAAGGAAATATATATATATATATACAAGATTGTTAAGATACTTATATGCTATAGTTTCTCTTACAACATTGAAAAGAAAAGTTTGAAATAATATGGTTTGGATAATATATCACGCCTATTTCTGTTAACTTGAGTAATTACTCTGATGATAACAATTCACCATGGATTAATTATTGTTACTCTCCTGCTATCTTCTTTTCAAAATTTTTAATAAAAAAGAAGCAAATGTGTAATTGTTTGCAATGCAGTACTACACTCCCATAAAAACTATTACCTTGCCACATTTTAGGTAAATTGGTACATCCTGAGAGCAAAATTTTAAGTGAAATGAACCACACATTCATAATTAAATACAAAAGTCAAAACCAAAAAATGCATAGATGATTTTGTAGTTCTTTCTTGTTTTTTGCCACAGATCTTAGGGTACAGCCTTTAAACTCTAGAAATACTTTCAAATGCTCCTTATGTGGAATTTAGGCTATGCCCTTTAGAAGAAGTTCCACCCCATTATTAGCAGCAGCCCCTACCCCATACCATGGAGGAATTACAGAGTCAGGAGCCTATTCCTCATCCCAGGTTGCCATCAGGGCATGGGATTCCTCATCCTCACATAGGGTGCTCAGGGTGACTCCTGAATAGCTGGAAAGCTCCCTCATGCTGGCTTGAAGCTCCTCCCCTCAGACTGCGACCCTCAGGTCCCTGTTACCCTCCTTGCAGGAAATGGTCTGATAGCCCCAGTGCGCTCCCCTACAACTGACCACAGGACAAGCTCTGCCCTTCAATCTCGAGGGATCCGTGATCCCCTGAGCACTGACTGGAGTTGTCCTCTTGATTCCTTGCATACATGATGGCCTTGCTGTGCTGACCTCAGCCCAGCCCCCCGTGGCAAGGCTTTCTGCTCTCGGGAGCACGCAAAACCCAGCTGCCGCCTCCCGCCGGCCATTTTGAGCATGCCGCTCCGGGCACCGAAACCGTTACCACTGGCAGTTGCGCCTAAGTTACATGGACTTTGGTGAGAGCGTCGGCTTCCTTCCCTCGCCTGCACTAGAAAACCCACTGCTCTTTACCCTCGCAGTCCCAAGACCCCAGGGGTGAAAACACAAGCCTGTCTCAGCCAACCTGCGCTCGTGGGCACTTGCCCCCCCCCCGGACCCCCACCACCCCGGAGAAAAAGACGAGACTTTGCGAGTCTGGGGTCCGCACCCCTTCTGAAGCGGGTGTTCCTCTCCCTCTAAACAGAGGCCCTTACCTCACTGGACCAGAGCCCGGGTCCTTCTGCTGACTTTCGCAGAGTCGGCAGCAGTCGGCAAAGCCCCTCACTTGCTGAGGTCCTCAAAAAGAAGCGAGTCCTAGCGCCTCCCCTATTTAAGGTCCCAGAGAGGCCAACAGCAAGTTCAACGTCTCTGGTGCCCCCTCTGTGCTGAGGGGCGGTGCAAGGCTCCTGCAGTCTCACAGCCGATTGGTCAGAGGACTCGGCTCAGCGCTCTTGGCCCCTCCCTCTGCTATGCCTCCTTATAAGGCAGACCCACAATGAAGAGACCCTCCTTGTGGAATTACTGACCCTTTCAGTACCTGGTGTGCTGAGACCTATCATCCAGTGAAGGGAAGACTCTGCCTTAACCCCTATATTACTGCATTGGGTTTCCTCCACCAGTATTTTTCAAAGTCCCCACCTTGGCTCTTTTCACATTAAGGAAAGGATTTCATGAAAATGCTGCACATCTTCAAATTCTTGAGCATTGCCCCTTTTCAGATATTGGGAAACTAGCTCTTTATCTCCAGTGTGATATCATAAGGGAAAGCTGGAAAAAAGCTGTGTAATTGGAATAGGGTGGGTTTGTCAGAGAAAACACATACTAACGTTTTCTCTATTTATCATCAGACTCAATGTTTAAATCATTTCTGTTCCAGAAAATCTGGTTCCTACTGTAAATTATCTCAGATGGATAATCTGGGGAGATCACAATCTTTTAAAAATTACTTGCAGTGCTTAGGTAGATGATCATGTTGTTAGCAAATATTTTTTCCTTCTTTCTTTACACATACATCTGATATTTTCATATGACTTGCTCTTATAATTGATTGCAATATAATACTTAGGCACCAATTATTTTGAAATCATATAAGAAAAATAATGTCTTTCTCTCTATATATATATGTAGTATTATACTTTATATAATAAATATGTAATTAACTATATTTAGGGATACATTTTATAGTAGTAATTAAGAAAGTGAATGAAGCTACTCAATGTCACATTCAAATTAAAATTGTCTATAAAATATTTGTGGGTTATATATCTATGTTTAAATACTATTTTGTTATATATTTATGTTTACTTGTATGTATTTTAGAGGAGTAAGTAGTAAGATAAAGATACCCAGTTGATATTCAAGTAAGAATTGTGGGATATTGTAAGGTCTTGATGAAATCTCTTTATTGAACTTTCTTAGCTGTAACACTTACCACTCTGAGAATGTGAAAAGATTACTAGTTGTTTCTCAGTCCATTTCAGTTGATCATCCTGTATGTGCACTGAATATTTTTGTCATTTGAAATACTCATTTCAAAATCCTACCAACTATTATATCAGTGTTATGTAGTGGAATGTTTGATAATGGCTTAACATTGGATGAAACCTTGAGAGGAAACCAATATAACACAACTACTGTGCTCATAGAAATGTAGAAGAGAAGTTTCTCTTCCTCTACCCTATGAGGACACAGAAAAAAGATATATGTTTCCAGTGCACAACTCAAATATTAACAAACCTCCTGGTACTTTGATCTTGAATTTTTCATCTGTAGAATGATGAGAAGTAAGTTGTTTTTGCTTAGCCACTCAATGTATTGAATTATCTTCTAGAATCAGGAATTAAATCAATTTTGTAGGCTCATGAAAAAATATAGTATAAATACATATATATGTATATATATATGTATACATACACATATGAACATGTCATGATGACTGACAAGTAATCAGTCTTTAATGAATGATATTGATACTGATGTTTACAGAGACATTTCCACCTTCTCTATAGTTATGTTTTTTAATCTGGGTATGTCAAAGAAAATGAACTATATTCAAAGAAGCTGATTCAACCAAAAATATGCTTTAGCAAATAAAATTAACATTTTTCCATCAAGCTATCTGTTATTTAATTTGGATTTTGGGTGGCCATTCCTCCTGGATACCAATCAGATCTCCTAGAATTTCGTCAAGGAACATCTCCTTAGGGCCCCCAACAGCACTTCCTTCCAAACTGCCTCTAGTTTCATTCATTCCTTACCCCAAAGAAATATCTAGCCCTCCCTTCAAATTTGCCAGTTACACTTGGAAAACTAGTTAGAATGTCCAGTGGGTGCTAGCTTTTCCAATCAAGACTAAATATGGCAATACATGGTTTTGACATATCACCTCAAAAAAACCAGCTGTATTTCTGCTGGCAGTCCCCACTAGGATCATAACCAAAGAAATCAGGCTCAGGTTGTTCAGGGACAGAGGGTATAATGGGGTTGCAAAGGACAGTATAGAGGCAAAATGGGTTGTCAGTTGGGGAATGGTTCTTACAATGTGCATCATAGTGACCCACCACCAATCATCGTGACCAGCTGTCTCTGGGAAGTAAAAGTAACAGGAGCTGTAACCTGACCTAAGGTTACTGGAGATTACCAGGGCATAGAAGGGGGCTGTTTTCTGCCATAACTTGTCAATGTTCCAACCATAACTGCATCAGAATGGAACAGTATTTGGAGTTATTTTATTTAAAAATATGTTTGAACTGAATCAATTATGGTCCTCTCTAAAATAATATGAATTTTTCACCCTTCCAAGAAGACATTATGATGAACAATGAGACAGAAGAACATGCACACACATGGGCAAAATCAGGTAATGAGACCACAGAAAGTAGCTCTTGCAAACCAACTAGAGACATATCAATGGAAACCCAACGTACTTCAATCTTGATCATGGAATGCACTCTCTAGAACTCTGCGAATCTAAACTTCCAGTTTTGAGGTACATCAGTCTGCAATATTTTTTAAATACTGCCAAAAAATTAAAACATGGTCCTGATTAGAAATTTCCTTCTTGTTTAACCTGGATCAAAACTAATTAATAAGAGCATGCTTTAATGCATTCTATCTACATTAATGAGGGAAGAATTTCACTATATGTTTATGTGGCATCCAAACACAGGACACTTGCAATAAGCAGCAGTTTATCACATATAGTCAATGTCTTAGTTAATTTTTTCTCGTTTCTGAGACAGAATTCCTGACCCCCAAAATTAGGGAAGGAAAGGTTTATTTCTTACAGTTCTCCGGGGTTTCAGTCCATACTCAGTTGGCTCCAAGGCAGAGTAGCATGATGGTGCCACAATTCATGGCTGCTTCAACAGCAAGCGTGAGATGCACGAGAGAGCAAACATGCCTTCCTCCTGCCCTTACACTGTAAGTCACTTTCACCCCTGGGCTGGTGCAACATTCACATCACCAATCCCAGTACCAGGCAACAAACCAATCACAAATGCCAGACTTAGCCCCATCCATGGTTACATGAGGCATTGGGTGGAACACAGGATCAAACCCATACAGTCATATACTCACAGCTAGTGGTAGAAACACACCACGGTTTTGCACTCAGATCAGAAAATAGTAGGAATCTGTGGGAGGCAAAATTTGTAGATCTACAATGGTCTCTTCCATGAGAAGATGTGATAGGTGTTTGAATCAATCCAATGGTTGAATGATAGAGGTAATGAACCATACATTTAAGAAAAAAATACGCATTATTCTCTTGATAAAGTTTGTTACTCATCAATGGGATCACATGTGAAGATACATATTACAAAGGTGAAATGGTACTTAGGCCATTTGAGGACCTGCTGGTTTTATCTAATGTCATGGCCTCACATCACACTAGACTTTCATTTAGGCCTTGCACTGTGATCACTATGATGCTGTATTGCATTCTAGAGTATTCTGAGCATTCCAACAATTCTAAATCTATCGCTTCTGCTCAGGCCATAAAGACCTTTCTGCACATTAATTCAAAAATGACATCACATTGATTGACTTGAAGTCCTCCACAATTCAAAGTTCCTTGCCTTGGGCAGTTTTGCCTCCATCTCACCTATTCTTTCACTTTCCTGTTATACTGGACATGTCTTAATTACTTTTCTCACCATTGAGACAAAATATATAACACCCAAAGTTGAAGGAGGAAAGGTTTATTCTAGCTCACAATGTGCAGAGTTTTGAGTCCATAATCAGTTGAAATCAAGTCAGATCTTATGCAAATGGACGTGACAGAAGATAAAGTGTTCATGGCAAAGCTGGGTAGGAAGAAATCTCCCATCAGTGAAGTAGCAAACAGCAAGCAGCCAACTGCAAGAGATACCATCAGCCTTCTTTGGCCCCTTATATTGTGCTCATGCTACCCAACTTTAGGTCAGGTAGCATTCACACCCTGTGTGGGGTACCCTTAATCCAAATATCACATTATGAATCCCAGCATCACATCATTAATTTCACTATCATGCACCCTAGATCCAACCATCTCCAAATGGCCCCACCTGTGACCTCATCAGGGCTTGGTGTGACATCTAGATACTAGGGATAACAGGATATATTATCATTTTCCTCATACTATTATAGTTCCCAGTTTCCAAAATATTAGGGACATAATATAGTTCTTTATGTGAGCATCACCAGTTCTTTCACTTTGCTGTTATAGAGAATATGTCTTAATTATATTTTTCCACCATTAACTCAGAGCACATATCCAAAGCTCAGATACTCAAGGTATATCTGGAGAACAAGAAATAAAGTGAGCTTCATGGTTTCAATCTAAACTGAACTCAAAAGGTCACATGGTAGTGCTTTGGGTGTCACTGAAGAACTTTTGGAAGGGAGTTGGATGTTAACTTCATGAGTAGAATAATCTAGTGGCTTATTCATACTTTGATGGCATTATTGGGAAATAATAGAAACTTTGGAAGTGGAGCCTATGTTGAGGTCATATCACCATGAAGATGGTAAGTTGCCCCCACTCCTTCCTTTCTGGATGTTTCTCTCTCCATCTGCTTCCTGCTGCCATGAGTTTGGCAGACCTGTCTGCACATACTCCAGTTGCTCTAGTATGCTACCTCACCTCAGACGTAAAGCAGTGTAGCTGGATGAATACAGAGTTTAACTACTGAACAGCCTGAGCCTAAATTAATCTTTCCTCTTTTACATTGGTTTTCTAAGGCATTTTGTCATGGCGGCAGAGAACAAATTAACAGAGTGACAATGAAGTCCAAATTACAAGTGTACCTTATGAAAATTTGCTCTCCTCTGCATTTTCAGAAAGTTCAGCAAATTGAAGCTTATACAATTTGCCTATAAGTAAAAATGACTTGAGAAGGCAACTCAAACATATCATGTTTGAGAACCCTGTGGAGTAATTTGGAGTTTCAGGTCACTCAGTGACAGCCCGGCTAGGGACTTCCTGAGATGTCAGCAGGAACAGGCTTTGAAGCCCCTAGGGTTCATGTTTCATAGTCCTCTAAGATTAGATTATCCATTGTAGGCAAGGTCAAGAACCCCATTACTTGTACTCTCTAGCAGTTAACACAAGTTCCATGTTTCTGAGGAGTAGGAACTCAAAGCAAAACTTAATACACAACTTGATTCAGAGTTCACATGGGATTTCTAAGAAGACTAGAGGAGAGTTATTTGAGGGTATAACTTTTTTTATTGAAGTGAAAAAAGACACAGAAAAGAAAGACAAAAAGCAAAGGAGGCAAACAAAGGAGAACAACAAATCCAATACAATAATGTTAGAGGTTTACAAAACAATATGATAGGAATTTGACAATGGTTGCATTATTGCATATCATTACCTTCAAAAGGGCTGTTTAGATTAACAGGTATAGACATCCAAAATAGATTTAATCATATGAGTGTTAATCATTCTTTTTCAGTAACTGATATGTTTATTAGTATAGTCATTTAAGCTATCTTATGTATACATATATAAGATTTATATCTTTTACCTTTTCCTGTCCTTTTTTCTTTCTTTCCTCTATCCCAATTACTTCTGCTCTTTGAGCAGTTTCTTACCCTTCCTTACACAGTATTTATTGTAGATTTTGGATCGTATATACTTTTTCAGTTTCTTATACTAGGCAGACAATGTAGTATTCACACATATGAGTTTGATTTATTTTACTTGTGAGTATGGTCTCAAGGTGTGTCCATTTACTTATAAACGTCTTGATGTAATCTTTCTTGACAGCTGAGCAGTACTCCATTGTATAAAATTACAACATCTCTTATATCCATTCCTTGATTGATGGGCACTTGGGTTGTTTCCAAGATTTGATGATTACAAATTGTGTTGCTATAAACATGGGTGTACAAATACCACTGTGGTATGTGTTTTCAATTCTTCTGGAAAAATGCCCAGAAGCAGGATAGCTGGGTCAAATGGGATCTCTAATCCTAGCTTCTTGAGGAATCTTCACACTGATTTCCACAGTGGTTGTACCAATCTACACTCCTACCAACAATGGAGTAGAGTTTCTTTTTCCCCACAGCCCCTCCAGCATTTGTTATTGGTTGATTTAATGATAATAGTCATTCTTTTTGGAGTAAGGTAGAATCTAGGTGTTGTTTTAATTTGCATCTCTTAAGTGATCAATGACATTGAACATTTTTTCATATATATGTTTGCCATTTGTATTTCTTCATCTGAGAATTGTGTATTCATCTCAGATGCCCATTTTTGGATTGAGTCTTTGAATTTTGGGTGCCTGATTTTTGCTAATTCTTTATATGTGCTAGATAGTAATTCTTTGTCTGAGAGACAGTTGGGTAGAATTTTTTTCCCATTTCGTGGGTTTTCTTTTCACTCTGTCGGTGATTTCTTTTGACATGCAAAATTTTTTAATATGATGAGATTTCACTTGTTGATTCTTAGAAGGCTATTTTTTGTATAAATAATTTTAGGATTTATGCAAGTTTATCAAATTCAAAATCAATTCAAACTAATGTTCAAAGCATCAACAATAGATTCTATAATCACTCTGAATTCTAGTCTTGAAATAAGCAAAAACTGAGCTCAACAGGATGCGTGATTCTGAACCATCAGTCTGGGGTGTCAGACACAGCTGGGTTAGAATAATACATAGCTTGAGACAGTAGTGAATCACTTTAATATCCCAGTAAGAAGGTTAGGCAGTAACATGTCTCATAAAACTCCAAGATGACTAAATCTTATCACAAGCATGTTCCTGCATCATGAAAAACCATACCAATTATCGAAGTATATGAAATTTTAAAAATATAAACTTATCTTTATGGCAAATGTAGACTTTATAACTTAAAATGCAGCTCTATCTAGACCTGCACTCTCCTTATTCTACTTAAAATAAAACACATACACACAAGCCGGGCGTGGTGGCGCACGCCTTTAATCCCAGCACTCGGGAGGCTGAGGTAGGCGGAGCGTTGTGAGTTCGAGGCCGGCTTGGGCTACAACGTGAGCGCAAGGCCGGCCTAAGCTACATAGTGCGACCCTGCCTCAAAAAACCAGGGCCGGGAGTTTGGCTCAGAGCCTTAAGCGCCTGCCCTGGCAGGCGCGAGG